>JAESVK010067575.1:0-19144 GCA_017140935.1 Hamamelis virginiana
TATATATATATATATATATATATACAGAAGTGCTAATATAAGGTGCATCTTATGCTTCTTGCATCAGGTGCCCATAAGATGCCCTCTTGTAGAGCCAATTGCGGTACAAATTTTAGAAAAATGACCGTTGGATTAGATACCCCAATCATGTATGTCATGCCTGCCAAAAATCATAGTGATCCAACGGTTGGTTTCTGAGAAAACTGACTGTAAAAAACTGTGACTTTTTTGTTCTTTAAAATGTTATTAATTTTTCACAGTCAGTTTTCTCAGAAATCAACCGTTGGATCACTGTGATTTTTGGCAAGCATGGCATACATGATTGGGGTATCTAATCCAACGGTCAATTTCTAAAATTTGCACCGCAAATGGCTCTTCAAGAGGGCACTTGATGCAAGAAGCATCAAGTGCACCTTATATTAACACTTCTATATATATATATATATATAGAACTGATCGGTTGCAATCCGGACTGTAAGTGGACTGCACGGCCATTTGGCCGTGCTCCGGTGGTCGGTTCCAAATTCAGACCGTTGGATATGATGCTCACCTCCTGTATGGCACACCTGCAAAAAATCATGCCAATCCAAAAGTTGGAATTTTGTAAAACCAGCCTTAAACACAAATGAAATTTATATATAGTCTTTGGTAATTTCAGTATGCTTAAGGCTGATTTTACAAAATTCCGACCGTCGGATCGGCATGATTTTTTGCAGGAGTTGCATGCAGGGGGTGAGCATCATATCCAACGGTCAGAATTTCGAACCGACCACCGGAGCATGGCCAAATGGCCGTGCAGTCCACTTGCAGTCATGACTGCAACAAATCAATTCTGTATATATATATATATATATATATATATATATATATATATATATATATATATATATTATGTTTAACATATATTATCATATACTATGTTTATACACATCAATTTAATTTATACATTGTTTCACATATGTATTTGCCAAAACCGAGCTACAGGAGAAAAGGCAATGAGCGCGAAAAAGAAAGTCCAATAATTGAACATGAGGGTCGATCTCAATGATGGATTTGATTATAATTTTTTTAACTTGGAGCCATTATCACCTCTAGATATAGCTCAAGCCAACTCTTAAAGTGGTGCATCATCAAAAAGGGCGAGAGAAAGATCTCAATGATAGAAGTGATGGAGAGGCAGGTTGACTTAATTTATTTTAGAATTAATAATTTGACAAGTGCAATCAAAGAGGGAACTGCAATTGCAAAGAAGGGAATAATTATTGCTAATAGGAGTGGACCGCGTGTATACACTGAGGATGAGATGTTCACTGGCCTAATATACATTGGAGTTCCAGATAACTTGCAACAGGACACATTTATGTTCTTAATCAAGAGTCAACGAAAGATTAGAGCCTTTTTTTGGTAATCCACGAGGATGCTGTGTAGAGTTGCTTACAAAAATGGTGTATGGATCAAATAACTCATGAGAGGTTATTCTTAACATTGACTTGGTAGTAGTGAAACCTTATAGTTATTTTAGGATGTTATGTGATGGTATTTTGAACAACTTTTTTTGGAGCACCTTATGATTTACATGTTGTGGCATGATAATTTATTTATTTATTTATTTTGTGTTGTCTATATATGAATTATTATAGACTTGCTAGTGCTTGTAGGATTCTATGTGTTGGTATTTCCAATCATTTTTTGGACACGATATGATTGGAAAGTTCACATAGGTCCTCTATTTTATGGATATGTTTGATGCTCTCTTTTTTTTTTTTTTTTTTGTGTATATAGAAATTAGTTATTGGGAAATTTTGATTGTAAGAAGCAGGTTTTGATGGTCAATTAATTGCAATTGTAATTGAAAATTTGATGGTAAAACGCACTAACCAGTTGGGAAACTAGTTATTATTTGGATATGTTTTGACATTGAATTGCAATTGAAAACAAGGGTGGAACTTCATTTATAGGCACCTTTGATAGGTTTACTTTTGGTGGGTTTGATGGGTTGCAATTGCAATTGCAATTGAACATTTGATGGTAAAATGCACTAGTCCGGTGGGGAAATTATTTAATTTTTGGATATATTTTTACATTGATTTGCAGTTGAAAGTAGGCGTGGAACTTCATTTATAGGCACCTTTGATGGGTTGCAATTGCAATTGAAAATTTAATGGTAAAACGCTCTAACCAAGTTGAAAAATTATTTATTTATTTTGGATATGTGTTGACATTGATTTGCAATTGAATGCAGGCATAGGAAGTTATAGTATTTGCACCTTTGTATATTCTATAGTTTGCTTCAAAGGGATTTCAATGTGAAAATGAAGTAGAAAGTTGTAGGATTTGGATTTTTTTTATTGACAAAAAAAAAAAAAGTCTCATTGGGGACCCACTTATATCATTTTTAATTCTCAATTATGAACATGTAATTGAATCTCTTTAGGATTTAGATTACTTTTAATTGTTATTAGCATTTAGCAGTATAATGCCAATTTTGTTACAATAATATGTAAAGGAAAAATTGTACTTTAGGTGCATTCCATCCTTCTCCTCCTTAATTACCAAACAAGCATAAGAAAGGAAGTTCTTCTTCCTTCCATCATACCAAACACATAGGAAGGAAGAAGGGTGTCCCTTTCCTGAGAAAGAAAATCCCATCCCTTCTACTTTTCTTTCTTCCATTTTTCCTTCCTTCGTACCGAATGGAGCATAAGTCTCTAGTCTCTTCCATATTCTATGCAATTAGAAATTCTAGGTTATCCTCTTTGCCCTAATAGACAAAACCTTGATTAAATGCCACGTAATGTGTATAATTGTAAATTTCCTTATAAATGCTCTTTTCTTGTTTAACATGTAAAAATATATTACACTATTATTATATATTTACATATAACAAATTCCAACTACTAATAAAAAATTAAATACCCTACTTATGTAAGTCATGCATTCCGAAAATCAAATTGATCAAACAGTCAGATTTTAAAATATCTCACTATAAAAAATTCTAATATTTCTTAAAATATCTAAGTATAATAATTTTTCAGCATGACATTTTTAATCATATACATTTTTTTTAAATGCCACATATTTGTAAAAAACTGTGAGAAATAATATTTGAATAGTTTAGAACATTTAGTTGTTTTCTAAAAAATCAACTTTCAAATGATTTTTTTTGTATGCATGATGGGTATACATAGAACATCTCATGCAATGCTCAGTTGCTCAAAATACCTATCCTATATAGGGTTTGAAAGGTTGTGATCAAAGAATCGCAGCGGAAGGAAATAACGTATAAAACTTTTTATAAAATATGATTTCTCAATCACAACCATGCCAAGATTCAAACAAAAACATCGAACCATGAATATAAACAATTTAAAACATACACTTACTTGATTTTCCTTTGATGCAAACCTCGATCAAATCCTTAAGCTTCAAAGTATATGAAGCCTCCAAGGTATCCACACGAACATAAGCTTCTTGGAATGAGCAACCCTTGATAAAACCAAGCTTGAGAGGGAGAGAGTAGAATTCGGCTATGGGAGGGGAAAACTAGGTCATGGCCTCCTTTTGGTAATGTGATGAATAGCCACTCTTCCTTTTAGGGTTGGATGTACTAAGTGCTAGCATGCACCCTCACCTTATATATTTATAGTTAAATACTAGGATTTCTAATTTTTGCAACTTAGTCCTCATTAATTAACAATTAATTAATGAGACCAAGTAAGTTACATAAATTAGAAAATAACCCATCTCCTAACTTAAAGAACTCATTTGTGTCCTTTTGTGTGTGACCCTTTGGGTTCATCCCAACCTAGCAGTGGAGAGGAACATCTCAATGTCTCCCAAAATAGAAACTTTATATTTTAAGGTTCAATTGAAACAATTCCAATTTTGCCCTTATTGATAACACTTTATCAATAGGCCTTCACTGGTCATGAGTGACATCTAGCAACATATCATGACGTACCCTAGGTGTGGGTAAATAACAGAACTAAAAAGAACCCTTCATGTTACTTAATCCTTCATCTTAAGATATTCAGGCATGGTTATTAAGTCAAACCATATCTTAACTATTTGTTATATTTTCTATAAAATATAATTCTCAATAAGATGAACCCAATGAAACACTTTCACAATTCACTTATCACCATGGCCTTGGATTTCAAACTAAGAATTATCTTTGTGAACGAAACCCTGAGATTCTCTATCATCAAAGATGAAAGTGATGATTCTTTCTTGCGCACTCATTTACCTTCATACATAACCCACTAGAGCCGATGAATACTGATTACACCCTTATGATTAAAGATGTACGAGATACTATCAAACCCTAGTGTCTTATGTACAAGGTAACTATAGTGCCTCAAGTTTGAGGATTACTAAATGAATGGACGTAACATAAGAATATTCTTTTGACTTAAAGTCTATAAGAATATTCATGCAGATCATGTTCAGTGTACATATTCTTTAATATGCACCCACATATTAACTATAGTGTACTACATCGATAGGAAAAACTATCTATCCTCCTATTGGAGCTAGTTTAAATCTGTGCTACTCTTAGCGGTTTATAGAAGCCCACTTTAATAAACCTATGAGTAGGAACTCTTTAGAATCAATGTGTATAAGAAATATCAGTCTCTCTATCTCAACAACTTGAGATGAATATCTCTCTTATCATTTATCATGGACTTTATCATATATATTTACAAATATACAAGATAAGTTATACCTTCTTATTAATATAATATGAAATTGATATGCCTTTCAGGATTGGTTTTAGGGCATATCTCTAACAATCTCTCACTTGCACTAAAGCCAATCAGTATAGTATCTTATACTAGTCTTCGTAAGACAGGGCTTCTAACACTCATCTAAGGTGTTATGGTAATGGAGACTCTATGCAAACAAACTTTGCAACTTTATTATAATTATTTTTTTTTCGATAATAATTATTAAACTAATATCTGCTACTAACTCTGATATCCTAGTAAATGAGACCTATGTTCTCAAATGAAAACATTATATACTAGACATTCCTTTAGGCAATTTATAAATGGCATACCTTATAAAGTTTCTTTATATGTACAAGTATTACATTCTTAAACTCTTTTAAGAATATACTTGTTTCTATTCTGAATCCCTATTCTGAATCAACTACTAATATCTGCTAACAACCACTTGCAGTATTAATGATATTGATTTAAGTACATAACCTTTAATCATATGAGTCTCCATATTTCTAAAATATTATGCTTATGTAAAATTCCTCACAAAATCGGATTTTTGAGAGATTTGAATTCCTATAACGATTATGGAATTCATAATACTATGCTAGTATTTAAAGTATGTACTTTATAAAGAAAGTCAATAATAATATCAATGACATGTATGCTCCCACTTTCCTCTTTGAAACACTTCAAGGTATTTTATGTATTAAACTATTTAATCATATAATATTCCTTTTGATGTTTCACCAAGGTATAGTTCTTAACCATTGTGGAAACATTGTTTTCCAATAATTTTTTATTTGAGAAAACAAACTTTTTGAAGTTTATTTGAAATATCTTATAATTCCAAATAATCTCCAAACTTTATCGTTTAACATATTTAAGGTCTACTAGTGATATAAGATTTAACCAAATATTCTTAATATTTTTTTTTTTTTACTTTTACTTTATATGAATCATTTGAACACTTCAAATATTCATAGTTTTTGTAACGTCCCAACTTAACATCCGTACCGACTCTTCCGGATAGGTCGACACGTGTCAAGATGGAGGTACAACCTGACCTGCTTATCCGTATTTCTTCACGAGACACCAGAATAATGTACAGAACAAAATGAAATGTCATGCCCATTGTGAACCAGCCAACCTGGATCGGGAGGCCTCTCGTTCACTTTGGGAGGGTGTTCTCTTGAGTGGATTGTGGATGATGTTTATCCGTCTCGATTTATCCTTCTCTATTATCCACTCAAGATTGGGTTTTTGAAAAAGGATAAGAGTTTGTAAAAAACTGGGAGTCGCTACCTTATTTTTAGGGAACAAGGAAACCACAAAAAGAGTTTTATTTTCAATAAAACATTGACTCCATATTTTAAGAAAAATCTTGGTCTTTTTATCAAAGTTGGATTCGGGGGCTAGGTTACGAAGTGGGAAGGTTCCAAGGAACTCCTTGAAGGCACCCACCTCGCCCTAATTAAAGGTCTCCTAATTACTATTGGGCTTTATCAAAATCTTATCATATCAATCCTATTTATCTAATCAACCATTGAAAATAGTGGAGATAATACTAGATAATAGATAATAATAAAATAAAAAAGAAATCAAATAAATCCTAAAGATCTTAGGAGACTAGAGTCATCCTAAGATTGGACTTTCACCTTATTGATTGCCTACGTACCATGCCAATTACTTGATAATGATCAAAGTCCATGTAGTTCGATTACCCTAGGACTCTCCTATTGTAATGAATTGTATCCTAAATATCAAAATAATGCATGCTGGAAAATTCTGGAAAATGAATAAAAATGCAACTAAAGAAAGTAATCAATGCATGAAAATGCACTAAATGCAATCTAAGTTAGATATGGGAACCTAGATATATTTCTAAGTTGATTTAAGCCTAAAAAATGAGTTTTAATGCACTTTTAGGTTACTTTAAATCCATGGACAGATTTGAAAGTAATCTTGAAGTGTATTTAAAACCCTAAAACAATGAATAAAAAATGGTGAAAAATGCATTAAATGCAACCTAATGATGACATGCATAAAATACCATAAACTCAAATCATGTTCATTCTAATTAACACAAGGGAAGAGACTTACCTCTGCATGCTCCCTCGAACACAATTTGTATATCATCCCAAGCATCAATATTTAAAAGACATAATAAGAATAAAGTTATAAATAACATGCATTCCCTAACATGGACACTAACATGGAAAAAGACTCAAACTTCTATCATGCATACTAAAAATATATTCTAAATATGAGTATCTAATCCTAACTTTTAATCCTAATATGGTATAACTAAAGAAGAATGGAAGAAGAGAGATATGCATACATATTAAAAAAAAAACTAAACTAGCCTATCATGCATACTAAAGAAATATGGAACTATGCATGCTAACAACGAACTAAACCCTATACTAACAATGAACTAAACCCTACATAAACTAAGGAAATAAAACCTAACCTAGCATGATCATAAAAGAAGAAGAAGAACAAGAAGAAAAGAAAACTGCAAAACTACTAACCTTTTTCTCTGCCTCCTTGCTTCAAGCCTTCTCCTCAAGCTCCAAGCCTTCTTCTCAAGCTCCAAGGACTCCAAGGACCTCAAGGACTTTAAAACTTAAGCTAGAGTGCTATGGGGGAAGCTTGTGCAATTGCTCAAGCCTCTACTCTCCAAGCTAACTCTCTAAAGCTTTTTTCTGTGTGTTGAAACTGATTCTAGGGCCCTCTATTTATAGGGAGGCTTGAGTTTGATCAATGACTGAGTTTAAATCTCCTAGGAATGATCCAAGGGCTCAAAACTAGCCTTCCAAGTTGTTCATACTCATCCAAAAGCCCCCATGGCCGAACTGGACACATGGCAAGGCTTGGAAGAGTCCTGGGCAGGTAAAAGACTGATTATTAGCAGTTACTGGGCGAGAGAATGGATGACCGCCCACCCTAGGACGGCCAACCGTCTGGGGAGGGATGGTCATCGATTCTTCTGCCCAAATTTGACCTATTTTGGGCCTCTTTCGACCCGTCTCGGCTGTTTTCGGCTTTTCGGGCTCGTTTCAAGTCCAAATTCGACGATTCAAGCGTCAAAACGATCGTGATTCGATTCTCCATGTTTCTAGAAGAGTTTAAAGTAAAAATGCATTGACCAAGGTCAAAGGTTTAGGGAAAAGTCGACCGATTAGCTGTTTAGGGCCTGCCGGGCCCAAATTAGGGTTTTGAAATTTGCTAACCGATTGCTTTCGAAATCATTTATTCTTCTTGAAACAAGTTTTAAAATGTTTTAGGAAAGTGTTTTGAAGCCTTTAAAGACTTTGGTTTAATAAAAATATCGAATCCCGGTCGCTTCCGGTCAAAACCCTAATCTGGGCTTTGAAAGGGCCTTTCAAGTTTCAAGAGCCAATCATGAGCCAGAAGGCTCTACAGATCTTGTCATTGATCAACTTAGCTACCAAACACACTTTACATATCTATGCCAAAGCCTCGAGACCATTCGAGACAAGATCGACAGTCATTCAGGGCTTTTGTGATTCAAAGGACCAAACTGCCCTTCAGTCACAAAAGGCCTTATTTTCTATCAAGCTTGGCTCGGAATGTCACGAAAATTTGCAGGAATGTTCCTAGACTCTCTAAAAACTTAATACAAAAAGGACCGACTCAATCTGACTTAAAAACCTACATGTTATAATGGCCTCTATCTAATTACCCACAAAGGGTAAAATTGGGAACTTAGGGTTTTGACACCCTATTTCATCTCAAATCAAAGGCAAACCATTCATGACCATACTCATGGTCAAAAATGGATGTCTACAGAAGCCCCTCGTTGATGTTCATGGCTTCGCCAGTGAATATCAACGAAATAATGACATCCCATTTTTGACACAACAAGATAGGGATAATCAAACTAATTATTTACATTAACCATCAAAATCATTTTGAAAGATTCGCTTCAAATTCTCTCTTCCTGGAAGTCTCACTTCTAGTTATCTCAAGGATTTTCAATCCTTTTGGAAATTACATTTCTAATTATCATAAAATTTTGAGAGTCTTCAACTCATTACTAGAAATTTCATTTCTAGTCAATTTAAGGATTTTCAATCCTTTTGGAAATTGCATTTCCAATTATCATAAAATATTTGGGAGTCTTCGACTCATTACTAGAAATTTCATTTCTAATCAATTTAAAGATTTTCAATCCTTTTGGAAATTGCATTTCCCATATCATAAAAATTTGGGAGTCTTCGACTCATAACTAGAAATATCATTTCTAGTTAACTTAAGGATTTTTAATCCTTTTGGAAATTGCATTTCCAATTATCATATCTTTAGAAGGAATTTCACACTCATTTCTAATTATCTTCAAAATTGCTAATCACACTTCATCAAATATAGACTTTGTCTATCAACCATCATATTCTAACTCATCAAATCTCCTATGTCAGATACGTTCAAACCTGGACTTTGCCAAATCATATTCTAAATCATCATATCTCATATGTCAAATATGAACTTTGCCATATGTCAAATATGGATTTCACTTAACAAAATTCATATTCTAAATCATCACATCTCATATGTCAAATATGAACTTTGCCATATGTCAAATATGGGCTTTGTCATATGTCAAATATGGACTTCACTTAACAAAATTCTTATTCTGAATGCCATATGTCAAATATGGGCTTTGCCATATGTCAAATATGGGCTTCACTTAACAAAATTCTTATTCTGAATGCCATATGTCAAATATGGGCTTTGCCATATGTCAAGTATGGGCTTTGCCATATGTCAAATATGGATTTTACTTAACAAAATTCTTATTCTGAATGCCATATATCAAATATGGGCTTTGCCTACACGCTCATCATTTCCAAATCATTATCTCACATTATTCTCTTGCAAACTATCATCAATATCAACCATGTGAATTTCATTCACTTTTACTCATCAATTCAGATTGGCTTTCATCTATTCAGATTACTTCCAATTACTCTCTAAGATATTCTACACATCAATCCTTAAATCAAAACTAGGACTCCTTTCTTCGATCCTTGCATTTGGGATTCACATCCATTTTTCAAATCTCTACAACTCTCTATCACATCTTCGAATTCCTGACTAACAAGAGGTATCCACTCTCTAAACACATAACCAATACAAGGTTTTCTGGATGACGAAACTATCTCTAGAGTATTGTTTGAACTTCAAGCTCAACTTTTCTATCTTCCCATTCATGACAAGAGGTAAACTCATACTCCTATCTTCTATCCCCAAATTCTATCGCATTCTCAGCTCAAAATTTACTCTATAAGTTTTGGTTGATCATTCCCCTTCATGAGGAATATATTTGGAAGAGTTTAGGTGTTCCAATCTCTTACTTTACAAGCTTAAAATGATGCTCATCAAGTATTTGATAAAATTTCCCACGAAAACAAAATTTTGATTTTTTAAATCCAATTTCTTATGTCATGATTCAAATATGTTTCACATGTTATGACAAGTTTTCAAAACACATTTCAAATGTATGCACACCAAGTATTCGACCAAATTCTATGAAAAGAAAAATTCCACTTTTCAAAAGCAAATTTTCATGTCATAATTCCATTGACTTTGACAATTTTCTAAAATGATTTCATCATATCATGACAAGTTTTCAAAACTTATTTCAAATGTGTGCATATCACATGTTTGATAAAAATCTCAAAAAAGTAATGCTTATGTTTTTTCAAAAAACACTATTCTTTCTAGTGACATTTCCATGCTACTAAGAAAGTTTTATTCCAAAAATCAATTTCAACTAAGCATACCTTCAAGGTTTTTGATAAAGCATTTTCAAAACTCATTTCCTTGGGATTTTCTTTTTAGCTACATTCCTTATGACAAAGGGATTCAAAATCATTAATAATGCTAAGTTATAATAAACTCTTAAGGCATTAAATTATATGACACATAAACTAATACATATAATGATAGTTTTCAACATCACTCTATGCTACACTTTCATTTTTCAACACAAGTGTCACACTTAGTGTAGGTTTCAAACCCATCATTTTATGCACTAATTTCACATGCCAACAATTCCATCCTTAAAAGTTATTCTAACTTATCAATATCAATTCTTTTTCTAATCAACCAACTCTTATATTGTAGACTAACTTCAACAGAAGGATGCCTATGACAAGGAAGCCTGACCTCGACACTAGGGTATCTATGACAAGGAAACCTAACCTCGACACTAGGGTACCTATGGCAAGGAAGCCCAACTTAAGAACTTTCTAATGCAGATATTGTAAAAGTACCTTTGAAGAGAGGGGGTCTGGCACAAGTAGTTCACATATATCACTCATTTTCAAAAACAACCAAGAGGGCTTTCAAAAACATTTTTTGAGAAAAATTTATAAAAAACTGAAGTATGAAGATTATATTTAAGCACTTCGGCTTGAATCCTTTGATCGCAAAGTGGGACGTAAAGTCAATATCAACTCTGATTCTGATGGCTACATCTTTTGGGGTTCATAACCTCATGTATCTTCATCAAACGTAATGATGTGCATCCCTTCCTTGGATTATACTCGCATTTCCCTCGGTGTCAACCCAAAATACATCTTGTATGCCACTTCAATAATTGCAAAGGTTCATCGAATTCTGATAGCTTTCATTCTGGATGGTCAAGCAAACCGGCTTATGTATCTTGATCAAATGGATGAGATTGTCAAAACCAATGAATATTCAACAATGGGTAAGGGGTATTCCAAACGGGTTCAACCACATGGTTAGAGGGTTCAAAAGGGGGGGTCGATGAAGGCTCAGGCAATGGGCCTTGTTAGAGATTCTTAGCTAAGCTCATGTCAAATGATTTCACCAATTCCACCAAATATCACTAGATTTCGGGATTGAAATAAAGAACAAAACATTAGGGACACAAAAATCCTCACGAAGGTAAAACTTTTCAAACAAGTAATACCTAAAAGAAAGCTACACAAGAAGTTTTAGGAAGTGACAAATTTCCCAAAATGGCAAGAAACAAAAAAGCAGCAGGATGTTAATGGCATGTCCATAAATTTCAAGATATTATTTACCCGTATGAATTAAATGTCTTCAATTTATTTAGTTTCAAACTAATTGCCCATGATAAATTAATTTTGAACTCAACACTTAGCGTTTTCACAAGAATTGGACCGCACCCAATGTAGCTTTATGGGCTACCTACGTATCTCCACTTTTAATATCTATTTCGACAAAATTGTGACAAGTTGTTTGATGTTTGTGGAGAATCAGGTCCTCGTAGTTCATAACACTTTCCTTTCTCTGCTTGCTCTAACTTTTGCCTAAGCAGCCCTTTCAGGTTTTCTACTTAGCGAGTTTGATTTTTTTTTTTTTTTGAATGCCCTAACTTTTGCCTAGGCAGCCTTTTCGGGTTTTCTACCTAGCGGGCTTGATTTTTTTTTTAATGCCCTAACTTTTGCCTAGGTAGCCCTTTCAGGTTTTCTACCTAGCGGGCTTTTCATTTTTTCTTTTTTCTTTTTTTCTTTTTCTAAATGGATGAGGATAACAAACTTAATCCTCTTATAAATTTAAAGACAAATAACCCCGCTTGATAGCGCTCGATTAATGGTGTACAGACCACACATCTTGGTTCAAATTCTCTTCTTGGTATTAACTCCTCTTCTATTTCTAAGCCCTAGTGTACCATATTTTCTTTTTCTTGAGTGACTTCGAATGCCAATCATTTCTACTTCTTTTTTTCTATTTTCTTTTTTTTTTCTCTCTTTTTTTTTTTGGAAGCCCCATTCTTTGGGAGGAGCCCCACCATTGAATCTCCCGAGTATGAGTATACTATGGGTTGATTCGATTTGGGAAGAATCAGCCCCTAGTTACTAATTTATCCTATTTCATCTCTTCAGTTTCATCTTTCTTGACTTCTTCTTGGTCCATCTTCAGAATGAATGAAAGGTAGTCACACCACAACGAGGCCATCGCAGGACATATTGTCTTTAAACTTAAAAGTTTCTCAAGTTTACTTTAAACATGATGCCCAATTGATTTCTTTGTTTCTTGTGAGAAAATTGTTGGCCCAATCTTAATTATCTTAGACAAGTCATTTGTCCCTAAACAATTGATTTTAATTAATTCATGTAGGTTGATTGTCCCATATTCCTTTGCTCAACGAGCTCCAGAGAGACATTTTTCTTAAGATTTATATCTATGCCATAAACATCCACAGAGGAAGACAATGCAAAGAAGATGCATAAGAGAATCTTTTTTTTTTTTTTTGTAGGGAAATGACAAAACAAAGAAATCCTAAACAACGGATCACCCTAGTCCCACAAGCGGGCTAGGGAAACACTTATTATTGAAAATGAAAACTGAAATCCTACACTACTCAAAAGGAGCACAAACAAAATCTTATAAGCTACTAATCGGCAGAAACAACTCTTCATCTTTCATGGGCTTTCACTAAGGTTCTCCGTCAAGGGATCCATTAGAAAGGGGTGTGGTGGTGGGCTCAAGCTAATGATTGGAGAAATTGGATGGTGAGACAACTTTGTCGTCAATCAGATCTTGGATTTCATGGCGAAGGTGGTAGCACTGGTTGGTCGAATGGCCTGGGTATTGATGAAAATTGCAGTACTCATCTCCATTGAAGGATTTTGGTATGGACTTAGGGAGAGGCCTTGGCTCGAGGGGTTGCAAAAGGTTTTGATCTTTCAATATCTCGAGGATTTGATCCAACGACATGTGGAAATCAACAAATTGGCTGGGTGGATTTTTTTCATTGGAAGGCAATGTGGGTGGGATAATGGTATTGACTTCATCACTTGATTCTTCTTCGAAAATGGTTCGTTGTCTTTTGAGAGATGGTTCGACTTCGATGGCTCCTTTAGCAAGGGCATCTTCGACTTGGGTCCCAGCCTCAGCAAGAGCTTTAAAATTGGGGAAGTACTGTGCGAATAGATACTTGTGGTAGATGGGTAATAAGTTCTTGAGTACCATCTGGATTTGTTCTTCATCGGTTGGTCGGTTGATCATCTGAGAGGCCTTAGCCCTCCACCTCATAATAAAGGATGAGAAGGTCTCATAGGGTTCTTGCTTGGTTGTTTCCAAATCACGACGAGTGACATCAATTTCTGTATTGTACTGGTAGTGGCTAATAAACTCAATGCAAATGTCCTCCCACGTCTTTATCTTAGACTCATCCAAATGTAAGAACCATTTCAAAGCAGATCCGGCAAGCGACTCATGAAACATTTGAGCTAGTAGCTCATCATCGGCCCCACGGGGATGCATGGCTCTCACATACATCTTCAAATGAATCTTAGGACAACCCATCCCATCAAACTTTTCCAATTCCGGCATCCTGAAGTGGCTGGGTAAGCGGGCTTTCGGGAACAAGGAGAATGAGGTCATGTCCATCAAGTCATCAGACCTTCGGAATCCTTTAAGGGCTTTTTCCAGGGCTTCAATCCTACTATTCAAGAGAATAGGCTCTTCAACTAGAAATGAAGGATTTTTGGGTTGAGGATTCTTATCCAGGTCCATGGGCTTGACGGATTCAAAGATGGGCTTAGGCTTATGGGATGATTCTCCTATTTCAGCCCCATTCTTTTCAAATAGATCTTGGGTTGCTTTTAGGGCTAGGAAATCTTCGGCCATTTGAGCTAGAGCTCCCATTCTTTCTTTGGATGACATGATTATGGCAGCAGTAGTAGGGGAAACTTCATCGTTGTTAGCCAT
Organism: Hamamelis virginiana; assembly: GCA_017140935.1. Classification (NCBI taxonomy): domain Eukaryota; kingdom Viridiplantae; phylum Streptophyta; class Magnoliopsida; order Saxifragales; family Hamamelidaceae; genus Hamamelis; species Hamamelis virginiana. The sequence continues at coordinate 14,460 of JAESVK010067575.1, forward strand.
ATCGGAATCAACAGATAAATCAACACTTAACCCAGGCCCACTAGAGTCAACGATCCAAGCCAGAATGCTCTAAAAAGAAATGAAAATTTTGAAATCAATTTAAAGCCCCATGATTGTTTTTTGAAAAAGAATGATATTTTACAAAACTCACAAAGCCCCTACTTTCTAGGACATTCCTTTGAAAAGGATGAAGGTTCACACCAAAAGCACGTGAGGTATACTAGGGAATCTTAGGGAAAGAAGCCCCTAATAAAGACACTCAGAATGAATAGACCTATAGAACCTGGGCTTAAAGTCCGCACAATTCTCACTTTCTACCTCTAAGGCCCAAAGGTATATGTGGATCATTTGGTAGCATAATGCTACAATGGGCCAAGGCCCACAGGCAATGGGGCAAGCCCATGATTGGCACTTTAATATCGTAGGAGACTTTCCTAAAGGTAACAAAAGAGGAATAGACCTAATTGCCCTACAATCTATGGGTTATACACTTATCTTGCTCAAACATGTAAGAGCAATTGAGGAAAATTCGGTGGCATAACCCTACCATCGGGGTAAGTAGAGAGCTGAAGGGTATAAGGATTATACTTCCGATGGGTACCCCAAACAAAGATGGATAATGGTCAAGGACCACTAAACTTTCGAGATCATGGGCCTAAGGCCCGCACAAAGCTCACTCTCTAACTACAAGGTCCACAAACGGGCACAACAACTCGGTAGCAAAACACTACAATGGGTCCGGGCCCAGGAACAAAGAAGGGATAAGGACTATACATTTGGTAACTACCTAAACCTTTAGGACATTTTCCTTATGGGTTAAAGGTATTCATCGAAGGTGTAGACCTAAGGATCCTACTCTAGACCATGGGCCTCAAGCCCACACAAATATCATTTTCAATCTACAAGGCTCATAAATGGACAAACAGTCTAAAAGTATAGGCTGAAAGCCCACACATCAATCCCATCTCAAACACTCTCACATCCTATCCTATGAAGATGGGCCTAAAGCCCACGTCTCGAACTCACCGCAGACCTATACCTTCTATCCAAAGGATATGGGCCTAAAGCCCACGTCTCACGTATCACGTCTTCTGCTAAGACTCACAAATCAATACCACTATCTGGGTAGCGTAACACTACCACAGGCCTAAGCCCATGAACCTATAGAGTACTAGTCTTTATTAGGTACCTTGACTCTTTGAGGACACATCCCTTAAGAGTTTAGGGCATTTCATAAAGGTCTAGTCCTACAGATCCAGGTCCTAATGGTTCTACACACATTCACAATCAAGGCTCAGCAAAACCGGGGGGGGAAATCCGGTAGCATAACATTACAAAAGTGTGTGATCAGGTGATATAGGTTATGTGTCTTAGAGACAGTCTATATGGACTAATGCAAAGGGTAGGCTGAGTGTCCCTTACTCGCTCGGTCCAATCGATATACCTAACCACATGTGACATCAGGAATGCCGCGTGGGTCCAACAGTACGTGATTGGTCCGTTTGATATACCCAAGGGTACTTGGCAAGAAGGGTGATGGCTTTCGCATACATGGAACCCAAGAAACAAAGAGACTGGGCCCAGGGCTAGGCTCATCGTTGGCTTTAGCATACAATGTCCTATAAACATGCAGAGTCAATGCGCACACAATGCAGAATTTAAGTCACACAGTCATACAAATGCAAGTGATTGATTTTATTAAGAATTTGAAAAGCCCAAAAATAATTAATTGGAGTTTAGCCCTCGACATCCCCAGTGGAGTCGCCAGTCTGTGAACCAGCCAACTTGGATCGGGAGGCCTCTCGTTCACTTTGGGGGGTGTTCTCTTGAGTGGATTGTGGATGATGTTTATCCGTCTCGATTTATCATTCTCTATTATCCTTCTCTATTATCCACATTTATCATTCTCTATTATCCACTCAAGATTGGGTTTTTGAAAAAGGATAAGAGTTTGTAAAAAACTGGGAGTCGCCACCTTATTTTTAGGGAACAAGGAAACCACAAAAAGTGTTTTATTTTCAATAAAACATTGACTCCATATTTTAAGGAAAAGCTTGGTCTTCGAATCAAAGTTGGATTCGGGGGCTAGGTTACGAAGTGGGAAGGTTCCAAGGAACTCCTTGTAGGCACCCACCTCGCCCTAATTAAAGGTCTCCTAATTACTATTGGGCTTTATCAAAATCTTATCATATCAATCCTATTTATCTAATCAACCATTGAAAATAGTGGAGATAATACTAGATAATAGATAATAATAAAATAAAAAAGAAATCAGAGAAATCCTAAAGATCTTAGGAGACTAGAGTCATCCCAAGATTGGACTTGCACCTTATTGATTGCCTACGTACCTTGCCAATTACTTGATAAGGATCAAAGTCCACGTAGTTCGATTACCCTAGGACTCTCCTATTGTAATGAACTATATCCTTGAAGGCATTCTACCTTATCTAAGACTCTATCTTCGAGAGTTGGTGTTTGTTTAAAATACTTCATCTTTCAAAATGGGAGTTTCATCCCAAAACAACTTCTTTGATTTTCATTTGAAAACTCTCAAAAATAGACTCTTAAACAAGCCAAAACTCCTATTTGGATGTAGTTTTTACAACAAAGGGGAGTCCTAGGTGAAGCCAAGTGGCTCCCCTAACCTAGAAGTCCCTAACTACATCCTAAAGTCATCTAAATAATCCTAATTATCAAAATAATGCATGCTGGAAAATTCTGGGAAATGAATAAAAATGCAACTAAAGAAAGTAATCAATGCATGAAAATGCCATAAATGCAATCTAAGTTAGCTATGGGAACCTAGATATATTTCTAAGTTGATTTAAGCCTAAAAAATGAGTTTTAATGCACTTTTAGGTTACTTTAAATCCATGGACAGATTTGAAAGTAATCTTGAAGTGTATTTAAAACCCTAAAACAATGAATAAAAAATGGTGAAAAATGCATTAAATGCAACCTAATGATGACATGCATAAAATACCATAAACTCAAATCATGTTCATTCTAATTAACACAAGGGAAGAGACTTACCTCTGCATGCTCCCTCGAACACAATTTGTATATCATCCCAAACATCAATATTTAAAAGACATAATAAGAATAAAGTTATAAATAACATGCATTCCCTAACATGGACACTAACATGGAAAAAGACTCAAACTTCTATCATGCATACTAAAAATATATTCTAAATATGAGTATCTAATCCTAACTTTAAATCCTAATATAGTATAACTAAAGAAGAATGGAAGAAGAGAGATATGCATACATATTAAAAAAAAAAAACTAAACTAGCCTATCATGCATACTAAAGAAATATGGAAACTATGCATGCTAACAACGAACTAAACCCTATACTAACAATGAACAAAACCCTACATAAACTAAGGAAATAAAACCTAACCTAGCATGATCATAAAAGAAGAAGAAGAACAAGAAGAAAAGAAAACTGCAAAACTACTAACCTCTTTCTCTGCCTCCTTGCTTCAAGCCTTCTCCTCAAGCTCCAAGCTTTCTCCTCAAGCTCCAAGGACTCCAAGGACCTCAAGGACTTTAAAACTTAAGCTAGAGTGCTATGGGGGAAGCTTGTGCAATTGCTCAAGCCTCTACTCTCCAAGCTAACTCTCTAAAGCTTTTTTCTGTGTGTTGAAACTGATTCTAGGGCCCTCTATTTATAGGGAGGCTTGAGTTTAATCAATGACTGAGTTTAAATCTCCTAGGAATGATCCAAGGGCTCAAAACTAGCCTTCCAAGGTGTTCATACTCATCCAAAAGCCCCCATGGCCGAACTGGACACATGGCAAGGCTTGGAAGAGTCCTGGGCAGGTAAAAGACTGATTATTAGTAATTACTGGGCGAGAGAATGGATGACCGTCCACCCTAGGACGGCCAACCATCCCCTAGGGACGGCCAACCGTCCGGGGAGGGATGGTCATCGATTCTTCAGCCCAAATTTGACCTAATTTGGGTCTCTCTCGACCCGTCTCGGCTATTTTCGGCTTTTCGGGCCCGTTTCAAGTCCAAATTCGACGATTCAAGCGTCAAAACGATCGTGATTCGATTCTCCATGTTTCTAAAAGAGTTTGAAGTGAAAATTCATTGACCAAGGTCAAAGGTTTAGGGAAAATTCGACCGATTAGCTGTTTAGGGCCTGCCGGGCCCAAATTAGGGTTTTGAAATTTGCTAACCGATTGTTTCGAAATCATTTCTTCTTCTTGAAACAAGTTTTAAAATGTTTTAGAAAAGTGTTTTGAAGCCTTTAAAGACTTTGGTTTAATAAAAATATCGAATCCCGGTCGCTTCCGGTCAAAACCCTAATCTGGGCTTTGAAAGGGTCTTTCAAGTTTCAAAAGCCAATCATGAGCCAGAAGGCTCTACAGATCTTGTCATTGATCTGCGAACGTGCAAATGAACCCTTCGTGCTATAAATAATCCCTCACCAAACAATTTCTTGATTAAGTTAGTTGGGTATGGATTCATGTCAAACCCTAACTTAATCATGTGTTACTAATTCACCAGATTATAATCTCAATTAGGTATACCCTTGAAACACTTTTCTTGGTAACCTTCTGCTTTGGCCAAAGACTCCATTGAGATAGTAACTGTGAACTAACTAAGACATTCGCCCTTTCTTATTAAGGGTGGTGATCCTCTATTGCACACTCACCTATCTTCATACATAA
>JAESVK010067576.1:9624-25827 GCA_017140935.1 Hamamelis virginiana
TTCCTTAAACTTGTGGGAGGGGAATCCTGTCTTTGAGTTAAGTTTGATTTTAATTATTAAAGGTTAATTAATTAAAAGTCAAAACTAACCAAGAATAAGATTACTCTATTCAAGGATGTTTGGTCATGCTAGCACTAGTAACCAAACACCCCTAAAGATGAGAAAGTCTATAAATATCAGTGTTTAACACACTCTAGGGTTAAGAGAACCCTAGGGGCCGAAATTTCTCTCTTCTCTCCCTCTCCATTCTAGCTTGCTCACAAAGGGTTGTGGAAGACTAGAAGTTTAAGGAGTTTTATTCTCGTGTGGATACGCTTTGGAGGTTTCATCCGTTTGAAACTCGAAGGAAGGCTACATCGAAAACACAATCAAGTAAGGTTGTTTATTTTGTTTAAATATTTATTCTTGATTATATGTGTTTGATTATATACATGACCCGATGCTTGAATCGATTTTGGAGGTTTTGTGAACATGGATTGTTTTTATAAAATGAAAAGTTTTGTTTTACCTCTTCCGCTGCGCATCCATGGCTTGTTATTCACAGAACCTTTCATGCATGCTCCCTCGAACATATTTTATATATCAATCAAACATTCCAAGTGATGAAAATAATTATGATAAGAACAATATTAATGCTAACTTGAAGAAACTAACATCCTAATATGATTACTAACATAAGAGACTTAAACATGCATTCCTATAAAATCATTCCAATAATTCCTATGATGCATACTAAAATATAAAACATCTAATCCATAATCATAGAGGAAAAGAAAAAGAAGAAAAGATATGTCAAACTTCTATCCTAATCATACATTCCTATATAACAAATCCTAAAATTAATCACTATCATGCATACAAGAATATAAAGCTAATCCCTATCATGCATACTAAGGAAATATGAAGACTCAACCTAAACATTCATCCTACTACCATATGGACATATAAAAAGAAGAAGAATAATAATAATAATAATAGTTATGCAACTTTTAAACTAAAGCACAAAAATTAATTACACTAACCTTTTTTGCCTTCTTCTCCCTTGCTCCTAGCTTTTACCCAAAACACTACTTACTTAAAGTGCCATTTCCATGGTTTTAAGTAGTTTTATTTCAAAACTCATGCTAAGTATCCATTTCATGATTTTCAAAATTCTATTCTCTTAAAATTTTTATTTCCAATTTCATTTTCATGAAGAGAAGTCATATGGGGTATTAATGAATTATGCTAACTCTTGATGTAAAATTAAGTACCAAAATTAACTACATGAATTATGGTATTTTTTTTTTTTTTTTTGAAAATATATTGTTAGCACATAAAGTAACTCACAATTGACAAATCATTTGAGAAATAAAATTTGAACATTTTATTTTTTTTTTTTAAAATGTGTCATTTTGTGGGTTAATTTTGTACCATTGATTTAAAGAATTAGCATAACTCGTCTCTATACCTCTAATCCATTAATCTTTATCTTTGCAGCCAGAGTTCGCCATCAGGACTCGATCTTCCATACAAGGCATAGTCGGATGGTGGGCTAAAATGGACACTCTCCAGCCACTAACCAAAGCGACAATCCGACGAATAGGCTTTGGAGACTTCATTGATTCACTTTGGATTGAGTCTATGGACAGGCAGGCCCTCATGGCCTTATCTGAGCTCTGGTGGGACACCACTAACACTTTCCATTTCGAGTTTGGGGAGATGACCATGACCCCTCTCGATTTTACTATAATCACGAGACTTTTCATTGGGGGTCGCCCTTTGAACTTCTATGGGGACGCAAGTAAAAACTCTGTCTATTTAGATACTTACCTTGGGGCAGCTGATATTAAGATTGTAAAGAAATTAGTTAGTCGAAATACTCTCTTCACCACTTTTAGTAATATGCATGAGGATGGACTGGATTCTGATTACATTGTACGGGCTTTCCTCTTGTACTTGCTATCGTGCACTCTTTTTGCAGGCACTGCTGATTTGGCCCATCTAGGATTTCTTGCTAGCTTAGAGGATATTGATACCATCTCCCAATATGACTAGGGTGGCGCTGCCTTGGTCACTATGTACAGGACTATGAGTTGTCAGTCTCGAGGAGTATGTACCTACTTTGGAGGCATGGGATTCGTCTGGGAGGTATACTCACTTGTTTGAAAATATCATAAACTTCCCTTTACTTATCTTCTGACAATGCACATATTCTGCAGGTATGGGCTTATGAGTATCTTAGCCTGAACAGCCTCATGCTTATTGCTAATGACTTTTCTTGGCCAACCCTGGCTCGATATGCCCCAGATCGGCAAGTGAGTGCCATTACCCATAGGCACGATTATGCTTATAGTCGCGCCTTTCTTGCAGGGTTGCGTTCTAACAAGGTAACCATCTTCATTTCTGCTTTCCTTACTCAATGCTCAAACTTTCTCTAATATACATTGTCCTCGGGTTAAATGGAACCCTTGGCGTCATTGGAGAGGTCCTGGTCCTATGTATGTTCGGCTTAGTCCCGTAATGGAGATGTCACATAAGAGGATTCTGCTGGAGAGGCCTTCTGGCAGATATTGGTACCTTGGAGAGAGGGTACGTGCTCAAGTCTGTGGATCCTATTCAACTGCTTGTGTGCCTCATGCACCTCCTCCATCTATGACGCATGCTGATAGATTGACAGACCATGCCTTGGAAGATGCCATGGCTAGTGTATTAGCGGATGATTTCCATCATCAACATGAGGATTACCGCACATTCTGTCAGCGTTATCTGATGCGTCCATTAGTGTCAGGGTTTCCACCTACTGAGGTATTGAATTTTCTCTTGATTGCTTTACCCCTTTTCTCACGCATTATTCCTCATATCTCTTTCTTTGGAAGGGTCGTCGAGCCCGAGGGCATGCTTCTCATTCTGCAGCTGTTGCGGCTCCTAATGAAAGCGAGTCTTCATCTTCTGCTCCTTCTTTGCCACCTGTTCCTTGGCAGGTGCAAATCATTGAGGATGGAAATTTTGTTCAAAGACCAATCACTCGCGTGCCTTACAATGAATACCTTCATTTTAATCTTTCTTATACTTCGGTAATCATCTTACTTTCACCCTTTGTCATATGTAGCTCTTTCTTTCCTAATATTTGAATCTTCTGTCCTTTCAGGTGCCTGCATCTGATACTGAAGAGTGGTTGGCGTATAGTGCATCATTGACTAGAGAACTTCAAAGGATGAATCTTGATGTGCATAACGCGAACATAGCTGCACAAGTAACTTTCTCTTTACTCTTTCAATAATCAGCAATTTCATTCTTCATCAATCTAACCCTAATATTTGGGTTTACAGGTTTCGGCCCAGCCTTCACAGGAGCACTATGGATCACGAAGGGATCACGAGGCATCGGGTTCACGGGGAACGAGGAAATCATCCCGGCAGAGATGATTTTGTACCATTAGGCCTATAGAAGGCTCGCTTAGGATTTTCTATGTAACTCTTTCTCTATGTATGCACTAAAAACCCTGATTAGTATGTAATTATATCCTAATGAGAATACAAATGTGTTTCAATTGCCTTTTTGGTTCAATTTTAACCCGAAAATAGGTCAAAACTGACGAAAATTGAACGAAAAGTCAAACCGGGCATCAAAATCTAGAAAAAGTCAAAATTAGGCAAAATTGGGGATGAGGGATGGATCCATGGACGGTTGGCCGTCCCTAGTGGGATGGTTATCAACCCTAGTTTCTAATTTTCGACTATTTTGACAATTTTTGACTTTTTAAGTGTCCTACTTCGCCTCTAACTCGATTTTTTTTTTTGCCAAAAAGCTATAAAAACACACCCCTATGCTCACTTTCATCACACTAAACACAATGGAAGCTCTCAAGTTGATCATCAACCTATTTGTAGCGAGAATGCAAGTGGAAGACAAGAAGGTGTTCGCGCGATTTGGCTTGATTTCATGGTATGTGAAACTTGAAGACAAGCTTCTCAACTCTGTGATCCATTTCTGGGACTCTGATCTTCATGTATTTCGCTTCAACTGTGAAGAGGTGTATCCTTTATTTGAAGAGTTTTGTGCCTTAATGAATATCCCTGCTAGTGGTCCTTTCATCTTTCCTACCATTCGTAGAGGTTACTTCCAAACATTTTCTTCTCTCTTTGAACTCTCGCCTAGGGAAGATTCTTCATACATCCATGAAAACTCTATTGATCTTCTCAAACTAGCTTGATTAACATCACTCTCTCTTAACCTGTCCTCGGCATTGTTTGACACCACTGTAGCATCCCTTAATGGGGTCTGTTCACTGGCATTGATGATAGAAGCAACTAAGGCAACACCTGTTGGCACAAGGTTGCTAATTAATGTACCAATGGGTGCCGAGGGAGGACCATCTTGCCAGTGTTCTTCTGATCTCTGGCTTTGAGAGGTAGCTCTAAGGTAGATTTTTCAGTGTTTGGGTCATCCTCAGTTATTGGAATGAACCCTTCTGCTGCTTTTTCCGGCATATTGTCACCAAGGTTCTCAACTGTTTTAACCCTCTTTGCTGTCCTAATTAAGGTGGGATTATGGGTTTGGGAACCTCGTTTTGCATGTCGAAGTGGGTATCTAGAGGGATCAGCTGGAGAATCCACTACTGCCCTGGATAAAACCTGTACAAACAATATTAATGCGTAAAACAATAATAGCATATCGAGGCATATACCGACAAAACTTCAATAAAATTATATGAAAAACTAACAACTGGTGCATAATCTCACCCAAGATGAAGAAAGTACAAGCAGAAACAAAAAGGCAATGCATATTCTACCCAAAAAAAAAAAAAAGCAAAGCATATGATATAGCTAGCAATACAATTTCATGATCTTGCTGAAATAAGGAGGTTGTCAATTACAGTTTCATGGGGTGCTGAGGGAGTGGTAAACGAGGGATGATCTTCTGATCCCTCTTGAGGAGGAAGTGTTGAGTTTGTAACATCCTTAGCTCTTGGAATGGTCCTATCTAGTACTGCTGTGGCCACCATAGTTTCATTGGGTTTTTTCCATTTCTTTAACCCGGCCTCTTTAATTTGCTGACCTCAACTTAGTGCACGAACGGGGGAACTGTCTGGGAATTTTGAGCAAGAATTCAACCGAGAAAATACATGTACAAACAATATGAATGCATAGGCCAACAATTGCATACCAAAAATACAGGTCTAACATCAATTTGAAGCTAAGATTTTAGTGTTTTGTATTTTGACTGGAAATTGAAAGCTATAATTCCAAACAATATTATAAAGGATGTCATTCCAATCCAAAAAAGAGATATGGACATGGAGAGGGGGGGCAAATGCCTACCCTCAACTTTTCAAAAATGTTTTTTTTGTATACAAATTTTATAATAATTAGAAACTCAATCCTTGTCAAATTTTAATTTTGCTCCTAATTTTTTTTTTCTGTTGCAGCCCACCTAGTTTTCATTCTTGTTATTTAAAATTCAATTAAAGTGTATTGATAATTGAAATTTGTTAACTAATTATATATACACATACGGAATTGCTATTATTAGCTCGACTTAACACAAAGTTGCGTCAGGTCACCTCCATATGGCCAATTTTAAATAAAATTTTGTAAAATTGACCGTTACATTAGATGTATGTCATGCCTGCAAAAAATTACAGTGATCCAACAGTTGGTTTTTGAAAAATATCATTGTGAAAATATGCAACTTATTTGTTCTTCAAAATATCACCATTTTTTTTACAGTCAGTTTTTTCAAAAACCAACCGTCGGATCGCTGTGATTTTTTGCGAGCATAACATACAGAATAGGAGCGGTTTTACAAAATCTCTTCTAAAACTGGCCATATGGAGTTGACCAGACTCAACTTTGTGTCACATCGACCTGATAATAGCATTTCTATATACATATATACTAAATATCTATTACCTCGAAATGTTGCTCCCTTGCCCAGTACAAATTTGTTAGCTCATTTATCAAATTTTTTCCTCCACTTTCAACTTAACACTCTTTTATTTCTCAAAAGACTAAGGGTCCGTTTATGTTAACTTTTTCTAAAATCACTTTTGAATAACTATCTCTTCACACAATTCTTTAAAATTATATTCAAATTATGTCTTCTTGTATATAAATTTATATACTAAAAGTGATTACGGCAAAATTTGGGGCTTCCTAACTTTTGACACAATCACTTGTTGTATGAAAATTTTGCCAACATCCTATCTCATCTCAAGTTGTCTAAAAGTGATTATCACTGCATCTCTTAAATCAAGTGAAATTTTGAGCTCCAAAAGTGATTTTAGAAAAATCTAATGCAAATGGACCCTAATTATAATGCTTTTTGCAATAGGAATAATAAACTAATTACCAATAAAAAAAATTACCCCCCTAAAGCAAATTCTTGGCTTTGCCCCTGTATGGACACCTAAAGCAAATTCTTGGCTTTGCCTCTGTATGGACAGTATAGTTTTCTTCTTCTTCTTTCACATATATATATATATATATATATATATATTATGACTTGATACTATAAAAAAAAATGATTTATTTACATAAATATCGACATGTCAGTTTTGAAACTTCATATGCTACATTTACCATAGCAAAATTGCATATATTTTATTTTTAGTTTGATAAAATTAAAGAAAATTTATTTGATAGAAGCTTGATTTTTTTTTTTTTTTTTTTTTTTTTTTGAGTTGATGATTCCAGTTTGAACCTTGTATGTGGTTTATATTAAATTTAATATTTCTTGTTTTTCTTAAGATTATAAATTCTATTGTTTCTGGTGTCGCCCATGAATGCTATTCTGCTCATATGTTCTTTGACATATATTAGAGAGGACACAACATATTCTTCTGTGATCCTGTCGCGCGTCCTTCATTTTATAAGTTGCTTTCACTTGGATTCTTTATATTTGTCATTTTGAATGAGGCGACCATCTAATTTATAAACTTAAAAGGCTTGTTTTTAGGTGTTGAGCCCTTCAATTCATTATGTGTGTCCTCTCTTCTGATACTATCATAATCGAATTGGTAAGATTTTTAATTTTAAATATATCACTTTGTAAAATCTTTGTTTTCTCATGATCAATAAGCATCTTAAAACATTAACTAATTAATCTCTTAACAATGACAGTTTTCAGCAAATATACACAGAAAGACATATATAATAGGGTCAGTTGTATGTCTGGCCAGTTCTGATCTCTTTCTGTTATATGGTTTTTATGTAAACCAGCTTACAGTTGGTTTGAAAAAAACTGTATTTATGCCTTATTTTTTGGACATGATTGAACTGATCTACAGAAAAAATGCACTTACCAAACAATACTAAATAAAAATCAGACAGGCTTATCCTCAGCTAGCCAAGTTCTTAAATTTGTCAAATACCCCCTAAAACTTTTCTTTTTCTTTCCATCGACATTTTGCGCTTTTGTACTACCTTGCATCCAAACTTCCATAAAATAACATACTTGGACCATTATATATGATGAAAGCATGATTTTGACGTTTTATGGATCAGAGGATGTGCAATGAAATACTAAAGAAGGCCTCAAAGCATACTATGGTGGAAATTGAAACCTTGTACTTTCATTGTTTCATTTGTTTGGTTCTCACAATGAGGAAAAATAAAAAGAATATGAAAGTAGAAGGTTTCAATTTCCCTTTTCTTTAATTCCGTCCAAACTAATTCTTCTAATGCTGCAAATGATTTTTATACACAAAGACTTTTCATTAATTATTTGTTTGATTCCCATGTACCCATCAATATTTCTTGAGGCATACTTAATGCTGCTAATGATTTACCTTTGAAATGCATGTTTGGAAAAATGCCATTCAGAATGCTAAGATCATTGATTGGTGAAATTGACAATTAAAAACATCATTGTGGAAACAGATGTTGCGTGAAAGATGTAAACTAAGAACCAGACTGTTTTGTAGGTGAGGAAGACAATGTAAATTCCTTGATTCTGGCAAAGCCAAGTGGTTGTTTATTTTTGTAAATTCTTCTTGTTACTATGATAATCATATGGGGACTCTTTCGAGAAAAATAAAAAATAAATACAAAAAATACAAAAAATAAAAAATACAAAAAAAACTGTTTCCTCTATTTGGGTGGGATTTTGGGTTTGATTCTAGTATATTTTGCTTATAATCAATTTTGTATATTATTTTTAGTCTGTAGTGTGATTATTTGGGCACAATTGGTGTTTATGTATTTGAGTTGCATCACATGAGGAGGGAAAACTTGACAAAGCTAGAAATCAAACAGCTAGATCCCTGTTTATATTGTTGTTTTCCAAAAGTGCTTCCATAGGTGTTAGAATTATCTTGACCACTTACAAATCTATTTCATGTCAAATTTAGTGGGGACTTTGTTAGTGTCAATGACAGTACCCCACAAGCATGCTTTTTCTTTAAGATGTTGGTTTTGCTTCTAATGTTAATTTGCTCTAACATGCATAAAACACATATTTACTTCATTGTTTATTAGAAATGCTTAATAAATAATCTGTATTATTATTTAGACAATTCATTAAATGAAGATATAAGTGCCTACCCTCATAGAGGTTAAAAATTTGAATGTGCAAGCCTTTGTAAAAGCAAACTATTTTTATTTCTTTTTCTTGATGATTCAAATTTCCAGAAATTATTTTTGCTGAACTTCCCTGCAAAATCTAAGTTTTTAAGGTTCCAGGGCTTTCAGTATTCTAATTCTAGTGACACTACTTTTATTTCAACATCTTCAATGTTGCTTTGATTGCTTTATTGCCTGTCCAAAAGTCTGTTATGTCATAATGCTATATTTTGGCGTTTTCCTCCTTTTGAAAAGAGTATAATATAATATGGTACAAATGACACTTGCCATTTGAGTTGTCAAATTTGGCAGTAAGGGTTGCATTATCAAAATTTGGCATTCCAAATAGCTCTCCATCAGAATAAGCTATTTGTGTCCCAATACAAAATTTTGGCAATATTGGCTCATATTGTATCTCATTAAAAATTATCTGAGTTAAAACAAACTAGATAATTAAGCCTAAGGACTATGAAGAGACAATTTTGGAGTTGATTCATGCCCTTTGACCAAATACCTGACCATGAATGGCTGCCCTTTTTGAGCCCAAGACAAGTAGATTACCATTAAATGTACCACTACTTTGACCATATTCTTTAAATCACTTTATCTGTAAGTATGATCACACCTTTGATTTTGTGCATTTCACAAATTAATTAATATAGCATTATCACATCATGCTTCCAATTCCACATTAAATGGTTTAAAACATGATTCATTTAGTATTTTTCATAAAGAAATTAGTCTCTTTGAATAGAAGGGTGGAACAAATCAAAATTTGGATTGAATGGATAATTTTAATTAACAAATCAATTTGCTATCATTCTCAAAATGGTTAAAATTGTTGATCAGCTCAATTGGACCCATTAGACCCATTAGATGGTAGTCTTAAACCTCTATTACTAGGCTCAAGCTAACATGTTGAACCTAGACCGACTTACAAGTTTTTGGACCACCCAAATTTGATATAACTCGAGTGGCCTATAAAACATAGTTTATTTGATTGATTTATATTATTAAGTAAAAATTACATATAAATTCCCCTAAAATACCTCCTTAACAACCCCTTAAACTTCCACAAAAAAAAATTAAAAATAAACAAGTAACACTCTTCCACAAAACTCCCTTAAATTTCACAGACGGTGGAAATCAAAGTGTTAAATATTCATAATTTAATGAGTTATTTGTCCTGTACAAGCAACCAGAAAGCACACAATACATTGAATTATTTCAGAGTTAAGAATTTCCGGTTACCAATTACTAATAAGCTAACAGACCCTCAACCTATGCTTAAAACCCTTTTGGGCCCCGTTTGCATCAAGATGATAAAAAAAAGGCTTGAAATGCTGAAAATGAATGCTCCTAAGAGAAGAAAAATTACATAAATCAGAAGGATAGAAACAAGATGGAGTAAATATGCAAGATCCCCTGTTCAACTGTAATGTTCAGCTGCATCAAGACGTCGTCTACATGGGGAAGATAAATACATCAAACACTTTGGAAGTAAGAACTATCAAGGCATATTTCGATCGACCAAAAGTCAAATTTCTGCACTATCTTCTCCAATAAGTGGGCTAACAATGGCCTTGTATGTTTGCCTATCAGGAATTGCTCCTTCAAGCACCATATAGTCGTGCAATTCGAGCACTTCCTCTGCACTGCTGTTCCTACTGAAATTGGTGATAAGAGTAGTGTATGTTATAGAATCAGGTACCACTCCATTAAGAACCATCATCTTCATAAGTTCCTTTACTTGTCGAATGCACCCAAACTTGCATAAGAAGTTGATCAATATATTGTAAGTCACTATGTTCACTGAAATCCCCACCTTTTTCATTTCTGAAAGCAAAGGGAATACGTCATCAATCTTTCCATTGGCGAAATACCCATTTATCAAAGTGTTGTAGGTTATGGCATCAAATAAACCTATCCTCTGTAAAGCGTTTACCAAAAGTTTTGCAGCATCCACTGATGATTCCTTGCATAATCCATTTACAATAGAATTATATATGACCAAGTTGGGTTTCTTCTCCACCTTTATCATTTCATTGTAAACCTGAACTACATTATCTATGCTCCCTTCCTTGCAGTAGCCATCAATCAAAGTACCATACGTGATAAGGTCGGGAATCAACCCGCGAACAAACATACTGCCCAACAATTGCTTAGCTCCTGTTACGTTTTTGCTTCTGCAAAGATAATTAAGGATGATATTGTGTGAAAAAGCATCTTCCACAAGGTTCTTTTCAAGAATCTGGTTATGATATTTAAGAGCAACACTCATGTACCCACTTCTGCAAAGCCCCTTTGTGATGATAGAGTAGGTGAATTTGTCAGGGCATATTCGGTTACTCAGCATGTTAGACAATAGCAAAGAAGCTCCCTCAATATCTCCTTCCATGTAAAGCCAATGGATAACTGAATTGTATACAACAATATTAGGCATCAAACCCCTTTTCACCATATCATCACACAATCTAAATGCCCCATCCAAACTCCCTCCTCTCGAATACCCATCAATCAAAGTTGCATAGGTCCTTTCGTTGGGCTCGACACCCATCTTGATCATTTCATCCCGCACTTCTTCTGCAGATGCTAGTCTCCCAATTTTGCAGAACCCATTGATGAGACAATTATAAGTAATTGAATTAGGTTTAACACACTCCCCTGACATAACCCCCACCTTCCTAACAAGCTTCAAACCAAGATCAAGATCACCCATCTTACAAGCTCCATCTACCATCATGTTAAAAGTAATAACACTGGGGAAAATCCCTCCTTTTAGCATCCTATAAAACACCAAAATCGCTTCAAGTAATTTACATTCCTTACAAAGTGCATAAATAACCAAATTAAAAGTATTCAGATTCTCCACATACCCATATGAAACCATTTCATTATACATCTCCCAAAATCTCCCACACTCATTCAACTTCAAGAGATGATTCAAAAAGTTATTCCATGCATGAATCGTCAAAAAAAAACCCTTGATTCTCAACCTCTTAATCACTTCATAAGCACCCTCAGTGGACCCAATTTGAGTACAAGCCCTAACCAATGCATCAAACACTGCAGGACTCGAAAAACACACCTCATAACTCTCCACCAACGCTTCCAAAACCTCTAATGGAGACACGCCATTTACGCACATTACGTTCCTCATAATAGATAAAGCTTCTTCAAATCTTCTTGAACTAACCATCAGATGAATTACAGTACAAGAAGATTCTAATGAGTGCAAGAAACTCTTTTTCTCCCCAACCCAATTGTAAAATTCTAAAGCTAGTTGCGGCGAGGTTTGAAACTCTCGAACTACTAGACTTACTAATGAATTTGTGAGAGATGGCAATATATGTTCTAAGAATGTCCATTTTCTCTGCCTTAAATTAACACAAATTGCCTTAAAAACTATGTCTTCAGTACTAGGGTTTGAGAAGTGCTTACCCACGTGAAAACCCCGGATTAATAAAAACCTTCTTCTCGTGAAACAGAAGTTTACAAACATAGAACGCTTGCTTGCTGGATTTTGAAGATGACCCACTTGATCAAATGGTTTTATGTCTGCAGTTAACGATCCAATAATAAACAAAAATGAGGGTGTATAAAGGGAAAAAAAAAACCCTAAAAATATAAAACTACAAAAGAAAAGCATAAACCCTAAAAAATGGTTGAAAGGAGAAATGGAAGTTCTAGTCTCAACTGAGACAATTTTGTGCAGGTCAATTATAGTTTTGATGGGCCTGACTATCTGAATTTGGATTGGGACTGTTAGAATGTTGCAGATAGTTTAACAGTACACTGCTCAGATTTTATTTAAATAGAAATTATCAAGTCAGCATATGCTTATAGAAACTTATATTAAGCATAAAGTCCATAGATAATTATGGGTTACATATATTGAAAAAATGACCATTGGATTAGATACTACACTTACGCATATCATGTCTGTCAAAATCACAGCAATCCAATGGTTGATTTCTTGAAAATGTCACCGAGAAAAATTGTCACACTTTTCAGTTATCACAATTTTTCATGATTAGATTTTGAAATTCTAACATTGAATAAGAGTGATTTTCTGCATTCATGACATCTATAAGTACAATATCTAATCCAACAATCAATTTTTCAAAATATGTATCCCATTATTATCTGTGAGCTTCATGATTACATAAGATATACAAGCATATGTTGGCTAGATCGGGACTGTTTATTAAGTTTGACTCATTTATTACACGAGTGAAGAATCTTTAACTGTATCAATCTTGAGTCAAACTCGGAACAATTTGATTATTTAAACTTTAATGAGTTTATGAAATCGAGTAGTACTTTAATCAGGTTTGATTAAACAAATTAATAAGATTAAAAATACAATTTAAGTTCTACGTAGCTCATTTATCTTACGAACTGATTCAAACAAATTTTTCATAAAACTAATTTTCAAGCAAAATCTGATATTTTGGTTTGTCTTGTAGTTCAAAAATAAGGTTTGAACTCAACTCTATTTTACAAGTATATTTGAATGAACATTTTATCGGGCAAATTTTAAACAAAGTTCGAATAATTTAGTGTCTTAGAGCTAATACATTTAGATCTTTAAAGGTGAAATATTATCATGTTTTATGTAATTCAAAAGTGGAATCATATCATGTAAATGAATTTCAAATGATATGAACTACCATCATGTAAAAGCCTTTTTGAAATGAAATATACAAGAAATATTTCACGATTACCTGCTATATATATAAGAATAAGAATGATGATATGCCCATTGAACATACTCATGAGTTTTAATTTTTAGTGATGGTTTTAAAACAAGGATCATTTCACGTACTAGTTAGGATAATGGAGTAAACTAAATATATTATAAAATTTGAGGAAATTTCACAAATTTTCTAGTAAGAGATGGATCCAACAATTGCATTGTCAGTACTTCAATTAAAGTTTGGAATTGGGGTGGATGCTACTACTATCTGATTTCCATTGCTTTGGAGTAATTTAAACAACCATAGAAAACAAAAGAGACCATTGTGTTTTACATAACAATTTCACAAAAAAAGTTCACAGTGCAATGTGTAAACACCGACAAACACCAAGGAAAACAAGGAATTAGAACATTTAAAAAGTTACCCGCTGTCATTTTGGAAAAGAATACTTATAAAAACAAATAGAATCATATAAATACTTCAAAACACAAAGGATTAACTTCAAATCCTATGGTTAATTAAATGGACTCAATAAATTTCCAAAACACTTCGAAATGCCCAATTGGACTTGCATGGTCATAAGCAAAAATTATGTGCAATTCAAGAACAAAAAATGCACGATAGTGAGAAGACAAAATTGACATTGGTATCACATAGACAGTAAGCCAATACGTATCAACAATTGGCAAGGATAATATCCATAAAAGACCCATACACGGTAAATCTTAAAGTAACGTCCCATTTTTGTATTGATAGTACGCTCAATATTTGAGAATAAAAATCTATCGAAGTGATTCAAAATGAAACAGCTAAAAGACTTTCAGAAATACTATAAGATGTTAAACAAGGTAATGTCCAGGCATTAGTAAACGCACACCTTTCCATAGGTTTATCATTTCTTCATTCCTTTCACATTAAATGAGAATTCATAAAAATGAGGGAAATCCCAAAGAAAGGTACTTAAAGCGGACCCTTTCCCCCGGAACACAAGCATGTGTGCGCACGCGCACACACACAAATACAATAAAAATATAACTATATATAAACATTTTTTTGGTAAATGAATATATATAGACACACACACATACGAAAATGCTAATATAAGGTGCAACTGATGCAAAGTTGTGTCAAGTGACCTCTGTATGTCCAGTTATAAAGTTGATTTTGAAAAACTAATCGTTGAATTAGATAACCCCTTATGTTTTCATGTCTATCAAAAATCACCGTGATTCAACGGTCGGTTTTTGAAAAACCTAAATGAAAAAATGCTAACATTAAAGCACAAAAAAGTTACAATTTTTCAGTGACATTTTTCACAAACCAACAACATTGAATCACTGTGATTTTTGGCAAAAATGAAAAACATGAGGGTTTATCTAATCCAACAGTCGGCTTGTCAAATTTTATTTTGCAACTGGCCCCACAAAGGTTACGCAACTTTGCATCAGGTGCGCCTTATATTAGCATTTATGATATATATATTTACATACAAACAAAATTAATTTAAACTATGCTTTGATTGATATGCACTTTCCATTAAAATAAAGAATTATAGAATTTGATCCCTAAAATTCTTTATTGATTTCTAATGGACAAACGGCCCTTATCTTGTTTTTCTTTAATAAGTTAGGAATAGCCCTAACCTGATATTCCGATCTTGCCATACAACCAGGGGTATTTTCAAATTCTCTTCTAATTTGATGACTAACAAGAAGAGAATTGAGCCCTCACGACATCTTTTATAGAACATAGGTCTCTAATGATTAGCATGACAAAAATCAAAATGTAAAAGTATGTTGTGAAGTATGCATAATATAATCGATCTTTAAATGATAACACATTGCTAATATTGCAAAATGACTTACATCCTCCTCCATTTTGCCGGCTGCGAAAAAAAAGGGGGAGAAGTAGTTGTCAGATTTTTTTTGACAACTCAACAACTGAAATATAATATTAATGAAACACCAACCATTATTATCTGAAGAAAGACAAACTAATAAATACCTCAAATTGTGGAGCTCTCTCTGAATTTCTTCAAACAAGACCCAAAGCCCCCTGGAAAGAAACTCACACACCAAAAACTTAGTTAGCTTATAGATGACAATTAAATAAATAAACTAAAAACAAGATCCCAATTTTAAAAAGAGAAAAATGTTATCTGGTTCTTCAAGCAAAACCAGACATTTTATAAGTAACAGCTATTCAAATTTTTTTACTTTGATTTATGCCATTTATCATCATGTTCACAAACAATTTAACGAATAAAAAAACTCAGTTTTATATAAAACACAATGAAACAAGGGCGAACTTGAAAAGATTGTAACAATTGCACGTACCATCAAGATCTTGACAAAAAACTCAAAGCTCATGTCTCCTCAAATTTTAAGCATTTGTAAACTTAGGAAAATAAAACTTTCCATATAATCAATCATTAAATAAAAAAATAAAAAGTAAAAAAAAGAAGAAGAAGAAGAAGACAATCTTCTATTTCAACTAAAATAAAGTATAAGATAAACCAGGCACTTGAAATTTGACACAACAAAAAATCCATGTTATAAAACTTGATAGACTCGAATGAAAATCATGTTAATTCCTCGATCAAGTCCGAATGAAAGGAAGATTAGTAAATGCATGTACTCATTACTGAGCCAACGAACATTATTTTAATTCAAAATTTTAAAACGAACACAATATCACTTCAAAAGTCATTTCTTCAAGGTTCTTCAGCTCAGGTCTACAGAAGCTTTTGCATGTGGATCATCTGAGAATAGCTTAAGTTCTATTTAATCAAAGGAAAAAAAAAAAAAAAAAGGCGTCCCACTTGACTTTTTGTCTCCATGGTATTTTTTTATTTTTTTAATAATGCTTTTCACTTGACTTTCTTCCATTTCTCTAACATTTTTAACTATTCTCATATATTAAAATACATATTTTATTAGATGATTTATAATTTATTATAT
>JAESVK010067579.1:0-20542 GCA_017140935.1 Hamamelis virginiana
ACCTCTAAACCCCATGTGGCCACTTTGCATGACATAGTATAATATTTAATCCAACGGCCAAGTTTTTAAAATACTTATCCCACAATTACCTATTAGCTCATATATGCATATGTACTTTAATTTAGCTAAAGTGAGCATATGCTGGTAGGTAGTAATTTTCTTATGAAGAGGTTCTCATATAAGTTTATTTAAGGACATGGGTTTTTAGAGAATGTTGGATGTGTATTTTGGAAAACTAACTTCTACATTAGATATTATATATATTTATGCCATCCATGCCAAAAATTACAGTGGTCTGACTACGAGTTTCTAAAATATAGACTGTGAAAAATAGTGACAATTTTCAGTCTTTTTATCGTTAGATATTATCACAATTTTTTACAATCTATATTTTAAAAATTGATCATCGAATCAATGTGATTTTTGTCATGCATAAAAAGACTATTCAATTAATCAAACAGCCAGTTTTTGAATACCCAGCCCATATTGGCTAAAAACCCACATCCTTAAATAAACCTCACATAAGCTTATGTAAGGATGTGGATTTTTAGCCAATGTAGGATGTGACTGTTGGATCAGATATTACTTCTATGTATGTCATGCATGTATGCTAAAAATTACCATGATCTAACGGTTAATTTTTAAAATACAGACAGTAAAAAATAGTGACATGTATAAAAAAAAATTATTCAGAACATAAATCATTATCGATTAGCTATATCTAAGTTGGTTGGTCTGCCACTGCGTTGCTCATCCATTCATAGATAGAGATGAATTTGCCCTCTTTCACCGTTTCCCGTGTAATTATACAGATGCACTAAATTTCGGCATATATGGAGCTTGTGTTGGGTTAGGTAACCACCCATGTGGGTGATCATTGGCTAACCAAAGTCAAAATTAGTGTGAATGAGTTGAATTAGTAGTAGGCTAAATGGGTACTTCAATTAATATCAACTTTGTAGGCTTGGTATACCGCCCATGGAAGACTCATCAAGTGTGCCAAAGTGCCAAAATGTGACACCAAAGAGGGAGCTCGGGAGAGAAGCTCCGAAGGGGTGTGCAAGTGAGGCAACAGAGAGAGGTGCTGCCCATGAGGCCATGAGGGTGCAGCCTGCCGTGAGCAGAGAGAGGGAGGTACTGCCTATACAACTAAGATTATACACAAGTGAAGAGAGCTTCTCAACTTGGGTTAAGTGTTAGAGAGTCTGGTTCATTATGCTATAATTATTGTATGTGAGAGAGAGCTGAGTGAGAAAAAAAAGTATTTTTTGTACTAAAATCTTTATTGTCTAAATATTGGATTTAGACTTTCTTCTGTAGAGGTAGGTATATTGCCGAACCATGTAAAATATTGTCCCTTTGCCTTTTGTGTTGATTGTATGTGTGCGAATCCAAATCATTGCGTGCTATGTTAAATCGCTTCCGCTGGCACAACAGCTTGATAGTACCGCGAGCATACACTGCTTTGTGAAAAAGTCCTAAAATAAATGAAATCTTCTCTTTTGAGAGAAGTGAAGATAGTCTCGTTCCAATAGTGTTTTGTACGTACTCTGTGGAATATGGTTCTCAGTCACCATTTTGTAACCCATATACGTACATATATATCCTCGGGACAAGCTGCAGCTAGCTTTTTGCATATCACATTTTTCTTTAAGCCATGCCTTGCTTTTGGTCGGGGCCGGAATGGTTGTTTTTGTTGGTCCTATTTTGCTTAATATTTTTAGGGGGAATTAGCCAAATGTCCATATTTAGAAGATTTTAATGCCAAAAGTTCTCTTAAAAGATTTTTTATGCCAAAAGTCCTTTTAGTATGAATTGGTCAAAAATACTGCTCCTTCCCCTATTAACTTTCAATCCCAACCCGGATTTTATTAGGCTGGACGCTGGATTTCACTACACATTTATCTATGTCGGAAATGCATTTCACTATGCAGGAAAATACATTTCACTACGCCAGAATCGGATTTCACTACATCGAAAAACATATTTCACGATGCGAAAAATTCATTTCACTATGCCTTGAAAAAAAAATTAAGAATAAAAAAACTGAAACAAAAAAAAAAACAAAAAACAAAAAACAAAAAATTACATGCTCAGGCAAATTTCATGTCATTTTCCATTACTTTTCCAAAAATTTCAAAACAAAAAATTACATGCTCCAGCAAAATCCATGTCATTTTCCATTTCCTTTCCAAAAGATTTTTCGACAACCAAACGAACAGAGAGAAAAAAGAAAAAAAAAAATCAAATTAAGGCAGGAAAAAGAAAGAAGAAGAAGAAAGAGGAGGAAGATATGATCTTCACCCTTGGGGGAGGGAGCAGCAGCCGCAAATCAACGGGAAGGGAGGTCAGTCTCCCTCTATGATCACCATTAGATTCTTTTAGAGTTCTCAATTTTGCTCTATTTTGGTGTTTTTTAAGCTTCATGCGATTGGTTTGAATTTGATGTTGTGTATTTCTCATTTTAATTGGTAGTTCTGTTGAAGTGTAGCAATGGCGGCGCAAGGCCAAGCACCGAATATCGATCTGTTCAATGTTAGAGATCTCTTCACGCATTGTCCTTAGGAAATTGCATTCCATGGTTTTGAGATTAGATAATAAGCAACGGTGAACATATTAACTTCACAAATCTATGAATGACAAAATTAATCTAGAGACAATAATTATCTTAGGTAGATAAATCTGCTAAAAATGATATAAAATTCATGATCATGAGGTGGAAAGAAGGGCTGCAGCGGCAGCAGCGGCGGTGAAAATAACAAAGGCCTAGCACGAGAAAGTGGCGCTAGCACGTGGAAGTGGCGCCGGAGGAACGTCCATATGGACAAGGAGGTTTGGGATCGAAGGCAGTGGCCTTGTTGGCCACCCAATTCTCCGATCGACTTTTGTCAATCCTATGGACAAGGCGGTGGTGGTGGTGGCATCGGTGGCGGCGGCGGCGGCGGTGGTGGAGGGGCCCGATGGGGAGGACTTTTAAAATGAACCGGAACGGGAGGAGGTAAAAATTGTTGCGGAACGTTGGAATTAGGAGGTGGTGGTGAAGGTCTGCGAGTTCTATGCGATACTATCTTCAATTTGTACGAAGAATAATAATAATCTTTGGAAGAAATTGAATCATCCAAGGAAAAGTCGGAAACAGCAGCAACAGAGGCCTTGCCCATGTAAGTAGTGTGTGACAGTATCAATCCATGAATCAATATGAAAGTAAGCAACTAGAAATTGGCATCCATGATTAATTGGGCTACTGCCTGTTGGTGCAAAATCAGTACTTCTGATTGGTCTTTATATATAAATTATTTGATTAACCATTTAATGACTTGTCAACCAACCATGTAATTTTTTATTTTTTATTTTTCAACGTGTGAAAGTTTTTGGTTCCCAATCCATAGAAGTCATTAATGGGAGGAGGAAATTTTAAAGAAAGAGAGGCATTGGAAAAGCAGTCTAGCTAGAGGAGTAATTAGTGTAATATTAGTCATGCAAAATAGAAGAAATTTTAGGTCAAAATTTTTAAATAATGCATCTATTTGCCAGTTAGATAGAACTTTTATTTTTGTGCAATTTCAAAATACACAAAAGTAGAGGTTCTATTAGTCTTCCACGTCATATGGTTTAAAAATTCTGATCCGAAATTCATGTGGTCCATCCGTTATGGCCATGAAGTTGTATGCAAGGAGAGAGAAAAAGCTTACGGTGAGCGTTGGAACAGAAGTGTTGTGCTGGTTAAGGACCCTCCGACATTCAATTAAGGACTATTCCTGGAGAGAAAGTAATTATAAAGAAGAGTATTGTATATTGAATATGATTTTAAAATTAAGGATCCAGCTTTATACACCTTTTCAGTTAGTTCTTATCTGATTGAGGCTTACATGACCAGGTATTGCCATTATTGTAAAATCTGGACTGGACCGGCTGGTTAATTGCTTCATATATGCTTAAGTAGTTTAATTTTGCTAAAGTAAGCATATGCTGGTAGGTAGTAATTTTCTTTTGAAAAGGTCCTCACATAAGTCTATTTAAGGACATGGGTTTTTAGAGAATGTAGGATGTGCATTTTGGAAAACTCACAGCTACATTAGATATTATACTATTTATGCCATGCATACAAAAAATTACAGTAATCTAACGATCAATTTTTAAAATATAGAACTATGAAAAATAGTGACAATTTTCAATTTTTTTACTGTTAGATATTGTTATAGTTTTTTCCTATCTATATTTTGATCATCGGATCACTGTGATTTTTGTCATGCATAAAAAGATTATTCAATCCAACAGTCAATTTTTTAATATCCATCTCATATTGGCTAAAAACTCACATTCTTGAATAAAATTCGCATGAGTTTATGTAAGGATATGATGTGGATTTTTAGCCAATGTAGGATTTGACTACTGGATTAGATATTACTCCTATGTATGTCATGCAAGTATGCCAAAAATTATCGTGATATAACGGCTAATTTTTAAAATACTGAAAGTAAAAAATAGTGACATGCATAAAAAATTATTCAGAACATAAATCATTATCGATTAGCTATATCTAAGTTGGTTGGTCTGCCACTGCGTTGCTCATCCATTCATATATATATATATAGAGTCGATGAATTTCATCTCTTTCACCGTCTCCCGTGTAATTATACAGCTGCACTAAATTTCGGCATATATGGAGCTTGTGTTGGGTTAGGTAGCCACCCATGCGGGTGATCCATGGCTAACCTAAGTCACAATTAGTGTGAATGAGTTGAATTAGTAGTAGGCTAATTAAATGGGTACTTCAATTAATATCAACTTTGTTGGCCAGGCTTGGTATTGTTGGAAATTGTAATTTACAATTTTAATATTTTGGGGTGTTTAAGAAAAGTCTAGAAAATGGTTTATCTTGCATTTAGATAATCGTAGAGTTCTAGAATACTAAGAATTGTATGGAGAAAGGAAAAGAACCTAGAAATATGAAAATGTTATTAATGATGACAAGTATAAAAGGAGTGTAGTGATGTAAACAAATACAATTAGAAAAGTAATTCAAGTAATACAAGTTATATCATTCTAGTTAGGGAGCTCTGTACACCCCATGGCCGTACATTTCCATTCATCTCTCCATCTCCATCATTTATAATATTTTCATATACTCTTACATATATATGTTTTTATTATTATATCACATAAATTTCCATATCAAATATTTTGCATATAATAAATTATATGGAAAACTCATCAAGTGTGCCAAAGTGCCAAAATGTGACACTAAATAGGGAGCTTGCGAGAGAGGCTCCGACGGGGTGTGCAAGCAGCATTGGGATCCTCTGCTTGGGTTAAATTGTGCTAGCATTTACTGGCAATTTAATCAGGTGTTAACATGTCATTCTTGGCTAGATCCAGCGGCTAGAATTTCTCCAGGTACCAAAACGACAGAGTAATGGAGCGTTTGAGGAGACTGATGGGTTAAACGGCATTCCGTCTGTTTTTTTTACCCAAACGGCTTTCCGTTGACATCACCATTTTCACTCTGCTTTCAAAGCCCATCCCGCAAAAGCTATCACCAGAAATCTTTGGGCATTTCTTTAAACTTGCAAAAATAGTGCAGAGGCAAGTGTTTATAAATGCTGCACACAAACATTTGCTGAATATATTGATACCATTGCATTTTCAAATCCAGTATATTAGAGTCTAATTAATTTACCAATGGAGATAATAAACATGAGAAGAAGCTTTTTCTGCTTGTAAAAGCTTCTGTTAATTTGTAAGAAATTGGGAAGTTGAGGGTGCTCATCACAGAGTGGATCTCATGCATCTATAACCAACAAAGAAGGTTTTAATGGATTGTCAGGTCCGGAAAGCTGTATTACGCCAGAAGATTATGGACGGGAAGCTCAGTTACGCCAGCACGTAGAGAGAGAGAGAGAGAGAGAAGGAGAGGATGCTTAGGAATTAGATAGTGGGTAGGGATCGAGAGAATGCCGTTTGGGATATAAAAAAATTGACGGAATGTCATTTAACCCATCAGTCTCCTCAAACGCTCCATTACTCTGTCGTTTTGGTGCCTGGAGAAATTCTAGCCACTGGATCTAGCCAAGAATGACGTGTTAGCACCTGATTAAATTGCTAGTAAATGCTAGCACAATTTAACCCAAGCAAGGATCCCAACGCGTGCAAGTGGGGCAACAGAAAAAGGTGCAGCACGCCGTGAGCAGAGAGAGGGAGGTGCAGCCTATACAACTAAGATTAATATACACAAGTGAAGACATCAGCTTTATGTGTTAGAGAGTCTTGTTCATTATGCTATAATTATTGTATGAGTGAGAGAGAGTGAGAGAGTGAGAGAGAGAGAGAGAGAGAGAGAGAGAGAGAGAGAGAGAGAGAGAGCGCTATTATTATTGTATGTGAGAGAAAAAAAAGTGTTTCTTGAAAATCCTAAATGAAGACTTTATACCAGAGAAATCGTTAAAATAGGATTTTGACCAAATTTCCCATCTTTATATTAAGTATATATTGTGGTTATGAGACCTATTGATGAGACAGATTAATAATCTTTTGCAAGTGAATGCAGATCTAAAGAATAAAGGGAATTAAAAGGATGCATCTTGTTGGGAAATTAACAATTCCACCAAAAATATTCAAATTGTTTAGTATAAGCTCGGACTTTGCTGCAATATAATGATATGAATTTCACTTAAACAAAGTTCCCACAATCTCACCAAGTCCAACTATATTGGGAAATTCACCCCAAAGTGGATGATTAAATTTTATTGGTAAAATTAATTTGCTTTCATCAAATTGCTCCTTGGAATTATGATTGGTATTGCATGGTTGCAAGATTAACAATAATGTGGGGCAATTTAATTTTTCTTATCTCTAAGCAATGAGCTATTTGCATTTGGTATTGTTTTTCAAACAATGCATGCATTATGCTTTTGTTGAGGCAATTAACTAGTGTCTATTTACAAGAGTGTCTATAAGTCCAATATGGCTGCCCCTAGGGAAGTCCTTAGTGTTGCTTGGTTGCATGAGAAAAACACCATTTATTAATGTTGAAAGCATGGCTGTCATTTTATATATATATATATATATGCAAAAACGTTGAAGACTTGAGTGATTGAGAGTCAATAGGATTAGTCTTCCAAATGGGTTTGAGAGAGTGAGTTGAGTGGGGTGTACTTGGGTTCAAGGGACTTAAATTTTGGATATATCATAAGTTGAACTTCTTGTACCAATTGTACTCATTTTTCTTTCATAATGAAGAAGACTATCACTTTCGTAGATGTAGGCAATTCGAGCCGAACCAAATAAAATTCTTTATATTTTTTACTTCCTGTGTTTAATATCTTGGATAATTATTTTTCTTGTGGATTTATTCTCAACAAACTAAACATCCCTAGCCTAATTAAGATTTTTTTTTTTTTTTTGGAGAGAGAGAGAGAGGCTCTGTTATGAATCCAGTAATGCAAAGTAGCATTACTGTATGAAATGGCTTCATATATATAACTTGCTGTATTCTAAGTTAAAAAAACAAAAAATGAAAAACAAAAGCAAAACAAATTCACAATACGTGCTCATCAATAATATGAAAAGATACACTCATTCTAAATTCTATGAATTATTACAAGGGTGATGCTGGCAAACATACTCATGAACCAGATCATTGGGATTCGAGCATAAACATTAATGATGGCAGAATAAGGTGATGGTGGTGATAGTGGTGGTGGAGGGGCCCGATGGGTAGGACTTTTATAATGACGCGGACTTAGCGGAGCGTTGGGCTTAATTAGGAGGTGGTGGTGGAGGACTAGCACGGCCAGTTACTCTATGCGATACAATCTTCAATTTGTAAAAATAATAATAATCTTTGGAAGAAATTGAATCATCCAAGGAAAAACCATAAACAGTAGCAACAGAGGCCCTGGCCATGGTAAGTAGCCTGTGACAGTATCAATCCATGGATCAATATGAAAGTAAGCAAGTAGAAATTGGCATCCATGATTAATTGGTCTACTGCCTGTTGGTGCAAAATCAGTACTTCCGATTGCTTTCTTTATACCAATCAATGTTCCATAAACTATTGGGAAAATTACAGTTTGAACTCTCAGCTATTACCATTTACACTTTATTTTCATGTACTTTTAATTTAAACACATTGACCCTATTCCATAGTTTTAATATGTAATACTTTTCACCCTTGATCAATTAGTCATTTAATTCTTTGACTGAAAAATTGTATCAAGCTTATTAATTTTGCAGCCAGTACTTATCCAAATGACTAATTGAGAGAGAGATGAAAATACAACAAATCGATCTAAATAATAGGGTTTCGATATATTGGAATTAAATCTATATGGATATAAAGTGTAAATCAATAATAGCTGATGGATCAAACTATAATTTTTCCTAAATTATTTGATTAACCAATTAAAAACTTGTCCACCAACCGCATAATATTTTTTTAGCTTTTATTTTTTTATTTTTTTATTGTGGGATCTCAATCCATAGAAGTCCATGGAGGAAGCTTCACACAGAGAGAGACAAAGAGAAAGAGAGGCATTCATAAGTTAGAACTATTGAAAAAACCAGTCTAGAATATTGTAAATTAACATATAAGGTTCCCAATGTCGATATAATATTATTATGTCAACTCTTCATTTACTATTAATAAGTTTAATTCATATACAAAATTCACAAAAACAATTTTATAGATATTATAGATTTTTTCTTTTTGACCAAGTTGCACTCCCGAGTAATATTTTTCTTATCAAGTACATGGTGGAAGACTCGCAGGTCGACTTAAAATGTATATAATATTGGGCAGTGGGCGGTACACCCAGCAACTTTGACAATTTTGAGCGATGTTACCATGCCAATATATTGGTATATATATATAACTCATGCAGCAGTGGTTTTGCAATAGCAGGTAGTAGCCATGGATGCAAAATCATATTTGCTTGCTTTGATATCAATCCATGGATTGATAGTGTCACAAACAACTTCCATGGGCACTGTTTCTGCAGGTTTAATTTCCAATATTCATACAATTTCAGCTTCCAAACATTATTTTTCTTCTTATAAATTAAAGGTAGTGTCATATACTGTTGCCAGGGCTCCACCACCACCCCCTGACCCAAATTTGAGGGATCATCATCACTGATGATGTCAAAAAAGGGTAACAGGTTGGTGTTCTTATGGATTGATGATCCGGTACGTGGATCTGCGCTCCGAGATGTGAACACTGGTATGGTATTTTCCTATAAGGTTCCGACGAATAAGTCAGTTTACAGAGTGAGTAGAGTGAAAAATATTCAGTCCAGTGATGGAGGGAAATAACATAACTTCTAAGAGAAGGGAAGAGTGTTTTTATAGGTCAACCAAGGAGTTGGCCTTATTGAGGGAGCGAATCAGGTTGACAGGTCAGCATCAAGGCTCATGATCCAGCTTCTAATCACATTTAATGGTTGACGTGTGTTGCCTCTAATCACATTAATGGTTGACGTGGGTTGTTGGGTGGCCAATTAATGATCCCTCTTACCTGGTAATCATGACACGCTACACTTTTCCGAGATCAGTTGTCAGGCCGTCTCGTAATCATTCCAAACGTACAGCAGGCTTCAATCCATCTTTATGAAGTGATGTGGACTGATCAGGTGGCATCTAACAGGTCGAGTAGAACCCAATGGCTCGGGTGATTGTGTCCCAACCCAACACGTGTTGACACACGAACCCCCACGGATTTTACCCTCTTCAATCACATTCCTCGTCAAGATTTTGATACTTATTTTGTTCCCACTACTCCGTCACTTCCACCACAATAATATTATTGACGTACTATTGATTGAATGCTATAAGTTGTATCAAGTGATTTGATTTGTAGTTGAATTTGTGCTGCATGTGATTTCGCTTGGTGACTTGTTCTAGTTAATGAATGAAGCTCTCTGGTTAATCGATTTTTTTTTTTTAATTATAAATTATTTTATTCTTATATATATATATATATATATATATATATATATATATATATATATATTTGGCCATTATTCTTAGATGAGTTTACATGATGAATTTCTTACCTTGCGTAGTTTTGCATCCTCATGCACAGATTTCACCCCTATGAATTGAAGGGATGGCATAAACGAGCAAACATATATATATATATATATATATATATATAGCTTCTAATATAAGGTGCACCTGATGCATCTTGCATCAGGTGACCTCTTCTACAGCCACTTGTTGAACATATTTTCTGAAACTGACCGTTGGATTTGATCTTCCTTTTATGTATATCATGCCTGCCAAAAATCATAGTGATCCAATAGTTGGTTTCTTAAAAAACTGATTGTGAAAAAAGGTGATATTTTAAAAAACAAAAAACCTACAGTTTTTCGAAGTTACATTTTTCAGAAACCAACCGTTGGATCACCGTGATTTTTGGAGAATATGCTCGCATCGTGGTGCTCGCAGGAAGGACCTGGAAAGGGGAAGGGTAACTTTGGTATAAAAAAAAAAAGGACTGTTTTAAATTTTGGAACTTAAAGCATTAAAATATTTTTAAAAATGACCTTAGCCATTGAAAATCCTAAATGAAGACTTTATACGAGAGAAATCCTTAAAATAGGACTTTTGGTCAAATTTCCCATCTTTATACAGAGTATTAAGTATATATTGTGGTTATGAGACCTGTTGATGAGACAAATTAATAATCTTTTGCAGGAGGATGCAGATCAAAAGAAAAGGGAATTAAAAGGTTGCATCTTTTTGTGAAATAAAAAATAATTAAAGACCAAAAATATTCAAATTGTTTAGTATAGGCTCGGACTTTGCTGCAATGATGATATGATTTTAACTGAAACAAAGTTCCCTCAATCTCACCAAGTCCAACTATGAAAAGATAAACATCATACAAGGAAAACACTCATTCCAAATTCTATGAATTATTACAAGGGTGATGTTGGCAAACATATAAACTCATGAACCAGATCATCGGGGATTCGAGCATAAACATTAATGATGGCAGACTAAGATGATGGTGGCGGCGGCGGCGGCGGCGGCCGCACTGGTGGGGGAGGACTAAAATGAACAGGAACACTGTGCATAGGAGGAGGTGGTGGAGGACTGCTTGCTCTATGAGATACAATCTTCAATTTGTAAGAATAATAATTATCTTTGGAAGAAATTGAATCATCCAAGGAAAAACCATAAACAGTAGCAACAGAGGCCTTGCCCATGTAAGTAGTCTGTGACAGTATCAATCCATGGATCAATATGAAAGTAAGCAAGTAGAAATTGGCATCCATGATTAGTTGGTCTACTGCCTGTTGGTGCAAAATCAGTACTTCTGATTGCTCTTTTTATACCAATCAATGTTCCAAACTATTGGGAAAATTACAGTTTGAACCCTCAACTATTATAATTTATAAATTATTTGTATGTACTTTTAATTTAAACACATTGACCCTAGTTCCATCGTTTTGATATGTAATACTTTTCACCCTAATCAATTAGTCATTCGATTCTTTGACTGAAAAATCATATCAAGCTAATTATTTTTGCAGCCAGTACTTATCCAAAAGACTAATTGAGAGATAGGTGAAAGTACAACAAATCAATCTAAATAATAGGGTTTCAATATATTAGAATTAAATCTATAAGAATATAAACTGTAAATCAATAATAGCTGAGGGATCAAACTATAATTTTTCCTAAATTATTTGATTAACCAATTAAAAACTTGTCCACCGACCACATAATATTTTTTTATTTTTTATTTATAAATTTAAAAAAAAAAAAATTGGGTAAGCCGGCATGTCAAAGTTGTGGGATCTCAATCCATAGAAGTCCATGGAGGAAGCTTCGGAGAGAGAGAGAGAGAGATAGAGAGAGAGAGAGGCATTCATATTAGAACTATTGAAAAAACAGTCTAGAATATTGTAAATTAACATGTAAGGTCCCCAATGTCGATATTATATTATTGTGTCATCTCTTCATTTGCTATTAATAAGTTTAATTCATATACAAAATTCACAAAAAACAATCTTATAATTTTATCGATTTTTTCTTTTTGACCAAGTTGCACTCTTGAGTAATATTTTACAAATTTGTGATGTGAGACAATATATATATATATGGGAAAAGTTTGAAATAAATTCAAATTCAAATTTATCTCATATTTTATCCATTTGAGTTACAAACCAAATATGGAAAATCAAATCTGATTCTAATCTAGAATTAAGAAAATGTCAAAAATGTCATTGTACAATTAATAGTTGATTTTAATTTAAACATAAAAGTATTTTTGGGTAAAAAATCTTATTAATTGGACTTGGTGAAAATAAAATCAGTTTTTAGGGTCCTATGGATAATTTTCCATTGGTGAAAAATGTCATTGCACAATTAATATTTAATTTTAGTTTAAACATAAAAGGATTTTTGGATACAGAATCTTATCAATTAGACTTAGTGATAATAAAATCAATTTTTAGGGTCCTATGGGTAATTTTTCCTTCTTTTTTTTATTATTATTTGATTTTCCATATTTGATTAGTAACTGATATGGATAAAATATGGGATAAGTTTGAAATAAATTCAATTTCAAATTTATCTCATATTTTATCCATTTTAGTTACAAACCAAATATGATTCTAATATAGAATAAAGGTCAAAAATGTTATTGCACAATTAATATTTGATTTTAATTTAAATATAAAAGGATTTTTGGGTAAAGAATCTTATTAATTGGACTTTGTGATAATAAAATCAGTTTTTAGGGTTTTAGGGATAATTTTCCCTTTGAGGACAGCTATAGGCACTGATTATTTGGGCAGCAACTTTCCACAATTTAGGAAGTATGCCACGTCATGGTGTTAAAAAATTTTAAAAATATGATGACATGGAATTAATGTAACCTTGGTTTGTAGAAAAGTTGATACACACACTGAGAGAGGAATGCTAAGGTCAAGTTGACCATTTACATAATATATTTTGAAAAAACGACAGTTGGATTTGATACCCCTCTTATATATGTATGTCATGTCTGCCAAAAATTATAGTGATCCAATAATCTGTTAAAAAAAGGAAAAAAAAAAGAGTAACATTTTGAAGAATAAAAATATTACAGTTTTTTATACTATCATTTTTTAAAAACAAACTATTAGATCACTATGATTTTTGGCATGACATAAGAGAGTCATCAAATCAAACAGTCAGTTTTTCAAAATAAATTGTGCAAATGGTTGTAATTCACACGACTTGATGTAACTTACATCAGGTCGACCTGACTTTAGCATTCCTGATATATAGTTTAGGAATTACCATGAAATTCCCTGCCAGAAAAAGCATACTTACGCATAAGTTGGTTTATACAAATGTGGAGGTCGTGATTTCTTCTTATGAACTGTTCATAAACGGGTAATGTCTTAAAAGGACTTAAGAAGATAAATTAGTAACATATATGTGGAAGCACTTATACTCAAGTACAATTGAATTGAATGAGGTTATTTCTATAGTTTTTTATTAGGTGCATCTTACTTTACGTAAGATTGTATAACATGACTTTTTATATGGCCAATCATAAAACAGATTTTGAAAAGTAGCTGTTAGATTATATAGTCTTCTTGCTCATCTCATGCTTACCAAATATAATAGTGATTCAACGGTCAGTTTTTGAAAAATTTGATTGTACAAACTGGTGACATGTTGAAGAACAAAAAATTAGTTTTTTCACAATGACACTTTTCAAAAATCGACCGTTGGATCACTATGATTGGATCACTATGATTTTTAGCAAACATAACATGCATAATCAGGATATCTAATTATATAATCCCTATTTTTAAATTTTAAAAGCATTTTTTAACTTCTAAAAATAAAAAAGCGAAAATTTTGACCGTGCAAAATAAATTATTGATACCTAGCTTGACATTTTATAGAATGGTTCTATAATACACAACAATCTATGAGCATTTGGGCATGCAGATGCTCATAGATTAGTCTCACCGAAGGCTAGAATCATACCTATTCCCAAAAAAAAATAGATTCACGATAAAAAGCGTAAAAAGTTCTATATAGGAAATATATATAGAGAAATGTTGCTTCTCCTGTAGTTTCCCGTTCCTAATGTTCACTTCTTACGTGGCAACCACATGATGGGAATGCATTAATTGTTATTCAGTACATTAATTTTTCACTCGCGCTTTACAAGACTTTTGCCTTAGAACCTATCCCCATGTCTACAGTGCATTAGTTTTTCACTCAAGCATTAATTTTCCACTCACGATTTACAAGACTTTTTCCTTGGAACCTACTACCCCAAGTTGGCAGTTAAAAAAATTAATTTGACTCATCAAATATAACTTTTAGTATTGGAGATGCTTTGATTATCTTTTTAAGATAGTAGAATACACCCAAACATCTAATCATCTTTGAGAGAGAGAGAGAGAAAGAGTTACAAAGACCAAAGAATTGACATCTTACATTCCTTGTGATCAACTTAATTTTCTCTTGAATGCTAAAGCTTGACATCAATAGCATCCATTAGGAAGGCCCATACAGGTATGGCAATGTGGGATAAAGTAGATTTTATTCTTTCACACTCCCCCTAACATGCAGACTTGTATTGGCCTTTTCATGTGGAGAACCAATGTTCTGGTACCATATATGTTAAGTTTCCATTCTAAAAGTCTAAACTTATAGGTGGAGGGCCCATAAAGGGATATGAAGTATAGCAAGTCTT
This sequence comes from Hamamelis virginiana, assembly GCA_017140935.1. Taxonomy (NCBI): domain Eukaryota; kingdom Viridiplantae; phylum Streptophyta; class Magnoliopsida; order Saxifragales; family Hamamelidaceae; genus Hamamelis; species Hamamelis virginiana. The sequence goes on from JAESVK010067579.1 coordinate 14,714, forward strand.
TTATTTAGACCATACGGGCCCGGGATAGAGTAAATTCTATTCTTCTACAATATTCTGCAACTCTAGCTCTTTAATTTTCACCTTGTTAAAATATTTCAACAATACAGAGAATTATTGTAGCTAGATTTAAATTTAATAACTGAAATCATCAAATTAAAAACAAGATTAGTTTTGGTACACGGTGCAAAAACTTAAAAATTTCATTATTAAAAGCATCAAAAGAAAATGATTAATATATTGGTGGAGTTGCTTAGTTGAAGAAGCTTGAGTGCTCACTAGATGGTGGACTAGCTCATTTATTATGCTTAATTGATGTGTTGAGATCTAATTGATCCCATAGAGGAGTGAGAAGCTCTCTCATCACCCACCAAGTTTAGGAAAAGAATGAACCGGAGAAAGCATACTTATACGACGTTCGTTGGTTGGTTTATACAAATGTGGAGGTCATAATAACTTAGAGCACTTGTGAAGGTGTAAAAATACACGTAGAAGCACTTATATCCAATAAGCGTTTTTCTACTTACAGAAATCCCATCATATATATATATATATGCACGGCAACCACAAATAGAATTATGAAGAGTAAATTAATTAACAAAGCAATAAAATGAAAAGAAAATAATGTTTACTCTTTATCAAAGTACAGTACATGAAAATTAAATTCATTTTAGCGTAAAAAGTTATAAAATTAATAAATATTCATTAAATATTAATGTGAGGAAGGAATTATATGAAATAAAACTTAACTAATTCAACTCTTCTCCAATTGCTTGCCCGCAATTGGAAAATGGTCTAGTTAATCAAGAAATGTTCCAACACAAAATCTATAGATAGTTAAGGAATGGGAATCAACACTTAACACTTTGATTGTGTCTCATAGTAAAACAATAGTGTGGAAGTAAGCCAGCAAGAGTGATAGACCAAATGCCATCTCTTCCAATTCCAATTCTTCAAATTAAACTTGATTAATTAGCTATCTTCTAGAGGCATCTCTTCTTATTCAAATTAAATCAACTATTTCAATTCTCACATGAGTTAGCCTTACAACACCTTGTATGAGTTTTAGGGAAATATATCTTTTTCCTACAACTTAGAAAACTCATTTATGATAATATTCAACCAAGAAAAAAAATACCTAAAAATAATTTTTAAAACCCTTTTTCTGTTTTTAATTTTTCAAAAGAGTAGAACAAACTGAAAGTCCTAAGTGCCTCTGCACATTAATGTTTGAACAAAAACAAATTTTCAACCAATTAAAATAATTTGTATCATGATACTAAAAGTCTCCTACACATTATTCATTTCAAAATCAGACTTCAAAATAATATTACAATGCTTTTCCAAAGTCCTAAATTTCAATAATTTTTATTTTCCATACATTATGGCCCATTAGTATTGAATTTTTATATATGGTGATTAAAAAAATACAGAATAAAGTGCTATATAAATGAATGAACTCAAAGTAACCCAAATCTACCGCGTGATCAAGCCCAAACATTTTTTTTTTTTTTTTAAAGAAAAAAGAGAGAGAGAGAGAGATGTAGGTTTACCTAAGCCTTAGGTTGAAACGCCAATATTTATGAGATTTCCAATGAGAAAAAATGTTAAAATTACGCATATAAGCCAAAATAATAAAATTGAAATTTTGGAGGCCAGTGAGCTGTAGATGGCTCTCTCAATGACAAAGGGAAAAAAAAAATTCAAAAGTTCATCAGTTTTGAGCTTTATACCATAAAGTCTAATTTTATATCATGAGGTCCCCAAAATAATTTCCAAATTCTATTGTCTATTTGTTAGTTTAAAAAACTTTGGTATAAAACACTATGTTGGGGACTTATAGGTATTAAACTGAAAAAAAAAAAAAAACCAAAAAAACAAAAAACAAAAAGGAAAAAGAAAAAAAGAATTAAAGTAAATATACATGTGTCAGTCAAAGTTAATTGGTGAAAACATAAAACATTGGAAGTTTCAATATTTTTTATTAATCCAATTGTCACACTCCTATTTTGCTATAGTGACAAAAGGAGATATTGACTTTTCACACTTTATATAAACATTTTCTCGTTCAAGTATATTTTTTTTAAAATAATATAGGATACCATAATTAATGGACTTTGTACATGTTTTTGGTAAAGAAGGAATCCCTCAAAACAAAGAATTTACTTAATTAATTAGGAATTTAAAATTTGGGATTTCACAATATATCATCCAACAAATTAGGAAGCTAAATTTTCTTTTAAAAAAAATATTGGAGACTTGATTTGGAAGGAAGAATAAATTATTTACTTAATTGGGAACCTAAGATTTAGGATTTCACATGATATCATCAGACAAATTAGGGAATTTAATTTTCTCTTAAAAAAATTTTGGGGACTTGATTAGGAAGAAAAATTAAATTATTTACTGATAAAATTCTTGTACCAAAAAAATTAACAAAAATGCTATACAACCAGAAACTTTAACCCGAAATTAAAAACCACCCTCATGTGTCATGCTTTGAGTGGTGTGTGAAAATGATAGAATTTATTTGAGAGAATGACTAAACCACTCAAAGCATGACACATCAGGGTGGTTTTTAATTTTGGGTTAAAGTTTCTGGTTGTATACCATTTTTCAAAAACTAATTGATGTTCTTGTACCCAAATATATATATATATATATAATTCTCCTAATTTGGAAAGTGGGCAAAAAAAAAAAAATGCAAGAATTGAAAGCCAAAATCATCTTTAATTTTTTTTAATTGCTACTAAATGAATATGCAATTATATACATAAACATATGATCTCCATAAATTGAAAAAAAAAAATACTCCATTATAATTCATACACAATATAACATAATCTCCACACGCATCACGTAGGATTTCAACTGATAAAATAAAATAAGAAATATTAAAGTTTCTAGAATTTACAAACAATTCTAGAGATTGGTTCAACTTGTCTGAACTTGACCACATCTTTGCTCCCCTTAATTTTCAAGAAACTTGCATCTTTCTTTCCGGCAGAGAGAAGGAACTCCTTAATTTTGTGAATTTGCTTGGCTGTGAAGCACAACACAAAACATAAATACTTAGCACCAAAAGACATAAAAGATAAAACATAAATTAGTGAGATATCAAAGCAAAAAAAAAAAAAAAATCCCAACCATCACAAGAATGCATTAACCGGAGAACATGACCACTAAATGAACCAATCAACCCATTGCATCAAACAAATATCTTCCTTTTTATTTATTGTGGATCTCATCTACTTCTACATCTCTCTTTTTAATTATATTTTATTTTTATTTAAAAAATTGGTTCTATTTACTTTTTACTTTTTTGTGGTATTTTAAAATTTTTAGTTTTTGAATAATACATCTAAATTAATTTTCTCCAATCTATTTAACACTTTTAATCATTCTTATTTATTAAAATACATATTCTAACCCTATAAATATAATTAAGATCAAATGATCAAAATATTTATTTTATACAATTATAATTTATTAGATAAAACCTTATTGATAATTTATTATATATACTATTTAACACCAATTTTGACATTATAGATTATAAAAGTATGAACCTAAATCTATAAATTCATTCAACCTCTAACAAATTCTTCTAGGTTCACTGGACAAAACTTCATCCATACATGTCCTCTCTCTTAATTAACCAAAAACAAAAATAAAAATAAAAACACAAAAACAAAAACACCAAATCTTTGGAACCATAATCAAAGTGGCTCAACCATCGAAATTGTATTGTCTCTTCAAGCAACCTCTTATCGTTCAACAATGCTATGGGGAAAAAAAAAATCAAACCTTATGTACTTAAAGCCTAAAACAATGTCATGAATGGCTATGAGAAAATAAAATAAAATAAAAATAAAAATAAACTTATGTAGATAAAGCCGTAGATTGATTATATGACTATTAATCCCACTCCATGATTCTTAATAAATAAATAAATTAACTATTAATGCAAGAAGAAGAAGGGATTACCCTATGGGATTCTGTTTTTACAGACTTCGATTGGCATCTTATGGGATTGGATTCTTATGGCTTTGGAATTCTATCTCTAGCTTGGACGTATGTGAGTTAAAAATAATAATAATAATAATAATAATAATAATAAACCTACTTTGATGATTTGGAAAGTTGATAATTATTTGAAAAAAAAAAAAAACTCTATAAACAGTGAAGCCCAAATTTCATGAAAAAGAAAATCAACAGAATGAAATATTAATTGAGATCTTATAATGAACCAACTAATTAGAATAAAGTAAAATATGGTAATAACCAATAAATATAGAGTACAATATGAAATTATGCACCACCCACAAAAAGGGTAACAAGTCTTCAGACTTAATTTTATTTTTTCTGTTAATTTTGGCTATAGCCAAAGAATTCGATCCCTAGACCTAACACTATCCAATCTCATGTTGTACGTGGCAACAAGATCAGAACGACCTTAATGCAATCATAATTTTGACTTTAAAAAAAGAGCTCTTGGTCAAATTACCCACTTGAAGGAAATAAAAATACATCGATCTAATCATATATATTCCTAATATGTGTGTGAGAGAGAGAGAGTGAACCTGAAATCAAATCACTTTATAATACTAATTATAGTATTCAATCAATAACCAATAATATATTCAAAGGTAAAAATCACATTACAAGGAAATTAAACAAAACTTCAATTTATAAACAAAGCTGGCATACTCTGATGGTGGTGGAGGCGGCGGAGGATCAACGTCCTCATGATAAGGATCGTTAAAGATACGATGACCACCCCCAAAAGGGTGCCAAGGTGATGGTGGTGGATGCCTGGCAATGGCATGTGACACTACCTTCAATTTATAAGAAGAATAATCTTTGGAAGCAGAAATTGTATCAAAGGAAATTAAACCTGCAGAAACAGTGCCCATGTAAGCAGTTTGTGACAGTATTAATCCATGGATCAATATGAATGTAAGAAAATACGAATTTGCATCCATGGCTGCTGCTGCTACCAAGTACCAGCTATTGGAAAACCGGTGCTTATATGGGTAAGATCAAACAAGTTGAAGTTGTTGGGTGCCCATTCATTTTAAGTATACACATGGTGGGAGACAATACTTGTCTCCCTGTCTTGTCTCCCACCATTTACTTGATTCTTTTAGGATTTTTTTTTTTTTTCCAAATTTTCTTAAATTTTAACTTTAGGGCATCCATAAACCCAGTTTATTAAAAATATTTTAAATAATTTTTAGGGAATATTATCCAAATCCCCTTAGATATTGAATTCCATACCTGTAGGCCCAAAACACTATAATGCTTACTCATAACCCCCTCCAGGATTTTCTAAAGTCAACTTTAATTATTTAATGACAAATTTACCCTTTTTATTATTTTTATGGAGAGTTTTATTACCTTTTAAATAGTGTAACTGTTTTGCTGACATTATGGTAAGTTTTTTATATTTAATTCAATTCAAATTTTGATTTTTAATTCTGATATATCCGTTTATTGCTTTAAACAAATAAGTAAATTTAACTATTTATATAAACTAGAAATAAATAAACGTATTTGGAAGTAAGTAAATTTACCAATATTTATTAACTAGAAATAAGTAAACTTATTTGGAAATAAGTAAATTTACATATTTATATGTCTTTAAACAAATAAGTAAATTTACCTATATACAAACTATAAATAAATAAACGTATTTGGAAATAAGTAAATTTACCAATATATATTAACTCGAAATAAGTAAACTTATTTGGAAATAATTAAATTTACCAATATATATTAACTCGAAATAAGTAAACTTATTTGGAAATAATTAAATTTACCTTTTTATAT
>JAESVK010067584.1:12958-26901 GCA_017140935.1 Hamamelis virginiana
AAATTGAAGAAACATAGAACAAATATATATTATGTGTTAGTGTATTTAAAAAAAAACAAAACTTATCTTCTTACCTTTTTGTACTTCATTGGTTAAAAGAAGAGAACATGGAGTGGCTTATTAGCTCTCTTCTTTACTCATGCTTAGTTGAAGCTTAGAGAACTTGGCACCTCACGTGCGCAAGAAGAGAAAATGGAAACGCGGGCGTGCCAAGACTATCTAAAGTCCAAATGAGGTTGCTAAGACACGACCCTCAGCACCTCTTGGCCGAAATCAAGGTTTGAAAACCTTAATGCCAAGTCAGTCACTATAAGATTGAAGTCAAGTGATTGTCTAAAGTGATGGCATGTCTTAAATGGGTTCTCGGTTGGAATGTCTTAAGACCTTCTGATTAATGAGCCTCCTTCCCCGAGCCTAATCGAACGAGACGAAAGCCAAGCCTAACAGAGAATGCACCGACTGTACCATGAGAGTAAAGAGAATGCACCTACCGAGTTGAGAGAGACGGCACCTACCGAGTGGAGAGACACAGCACCAATAGAGATGGAAATGAGAGAGAATGAGAGAGAAATATTTTAGGGCTTGTTCTGCGGGGGAAAGTATAGAGGGAGATGGAGAAACTAAAATTGCTTTACCGCCAAACCCAAACACTGCGTTCTGGGATTTTAAAATTATATTTAAATTATATTAATTATGTTTTAAATAATTAATTTATCTTTATTTTTACTGTTTGTTGTCAAAATACTAGCTTAAATCCAATATTTTGATAAATTGACCGTTGGATTAGATATCCTGCTTATGCAAATCATACATACCAAAAATCACATTGATCTAACGGTTTGATTTTAAAATATCTCACTAAAAAAATTGCAATATTTTTAAAAATATCCAAGTATAATAACTTTTCACAATAATATTTTTAAAAAACCGACTGTTAGATTACTGTGATTTTTGGCATACATGACATACAAAAGCAAAGAATCTAATCCAACGATCGGTTTATCAAAATATTAGATTCACACTAGTATTTTGAGAACGAGCAGTAAAATAATGGTAAAACAAGTGGTAAGGGGACTATGTCCCTTAATTATTTTATATAAGTGTAATTATTTATATAGAAATGATCCACCAATCAGCTTATGCTTAAAAAAAGTAATGTAAGCATGACGCCCAGCCATAGACAAGTGCGAGATACATTTTTTGAAAAAATGACTGTTGGACCAGATACCATACTTTTGCATGTATGCATGTGTGGTATGCCAAAAATGACATTAATCAAACGGTCGATTTCTCATAAAAGTTAATTAAAAAAAAAAAAAAAAGTGATGTTGGATTACCATGATTTTTGGCATGCAAGAAATCCATAGATAGAGTATCTAATCCAATGATCAGTTTTTCAAAATATGAATTCTGCACTTGTCTATGGGCTTCATACTTACATAACTTTTGTTAGCATGAAGCCCAACTCTAATTGTGAGATTCATATTTTGAAAAACTCATCGTTGGATTAGATATTGTACCTATGGATGTCTTGTGTGCAAAAAATCATGAAGATCCAACGTTAGAATTTCAAAAAATAGCATTAAAAAATTATGACGGCAAAACTATCACAGTTTTTCTCATTGACATTTAGTCAAAATCGACCATTAGATCAATGTGATTTTTGGCATACCACACATGCATTCAAAAAATCATGGTGATCCAATGTCAGAATTTCAAAATATAGCTATGAAAAAAATATAACCATGGAAACCTGTCTCAGAGACAATTTTCCTAAGTGACATTCTAAAAAACCAACCATTAGATCACTGTGATTTTTAGCATATATAAAATGCATAAGTATAGTATCTGATCCAACAGTTAGTTTTACAAAATATGCATCACACAATTGTCTATGGGCTTTATGCTCACAAAAGGTTATATAAGCATATGCTGACTTGATCATTCTCCTGTGTATATAATTATTTTTATATATTAATATCAAATTAAAAAATTAGTGGTATAAAACACTTATGTTACGAATATATGAGTATATAACCCTTTATAACTATATAACAATTTAAAAGTTTGAAATAAATATCCAAAAGTCTCTCAATTTAGAGCCTTAACCATGAGGTCCAATTTTGTACCATGAGGTACTTGAGATGTTCAAATTCTTCTGTTTAGTTATTAAATATATTAAAAACGCCCATGAACTTAATGGTATAGATTAATTAAGTCATCAGCTTCGGCTTATGGATATATAATCCTAAATTTGTTCATATTATTTTTAGTATTAATACAAATTAATATTAATTTAAAAATTTTGAATTATAAATTAATCTTATAATTAATTATTATTATATTTTTTTATTATACAATTCAACTTACACAATGATGCGTAAGGTCATAATTATTAGACCCAACTTGGTCATTGGCCTATCAAAGAAAGTGGATTGATCACTGGGTCACCAGTCAAACTACTGGGGTAACAGTTAAACCGTTCAATTTCAAAAATGTATTATTTTAAATATATTTATGTTTAATATAAGTTTAGAAAACGAATATACCTTAAATTTAATTTTTTATATATATACAGTTGTGATGTTATCAGGCCGGCTGGAATGAAGAATTTACGGTCTAATTAATTTAAGCCATTGGATGAAATGAAAGGCTAGGATTGGGCACACGATTTAAGGAAAAAAAAGGGGGGGGGGGGAAGAAATAATCACGTGGGGGGGGGGGGGCGGGTCAGACTCTCTTTCATTCGTTATTCCTCTCTCTCTCTCTCCTCTCCCTCATCGCCTTGTCATTGTGAAGAAAAAATCAGATCTCCGGCGAGACGACTCTCTCCTTCCTTATTCCTCTCTCTCTCTCTCTCTCTCTCTCTCTCTCTCTCTCCCTCATCGCACCGTCATTGTGAAGAAAACAACATATCTCCGGCGATACGGTGCGTCAGGTGCACCGAGCCGCCGTGAAATAGTGACCCACCGTCGTGACCCTGCCGCGACCCCACCGCTGTGAACCCCGCCGTCGCCCTGCCGAGAGACCCACGACAGGTATATATATATATTATAAAAAAAAAAAAAAACCTCACTTAAGGCGGAGGAAGACCGTGGAAACAATATTACACTTGGGGGATTACAAAAATAGAACCCTAAAAACTAACCCAAAACCAAGTGTCAAAAAAGGCCAAAAAAAATCAAAAACCAACAACATGCCTGAATCAAAACAGCCAACAAAACTGACGCTCTTATTCTACTTTAATAACGACTATAATCGAATAGCCTGAAGACCAATTTTATCAACTTTCAGAATTCCTTTGAGCAAGTGAGGCACTTCATTATAATTATTCCACGTACCATTTTTCTTATCTGAAGCCCAATGTGCCAAAAACTCTGCTCCAGCATTTCTTTCTCTAAAAATATGTTGTACCTTAACTTCCAAGGTAGAAAGAATAGTTTGTATCTTTTCCCAATAATCTTCAAGGTACCATATTCCCACATCTCCTTTTTTCTATCCAATAAACCACTAGTAAAGAGTCTAATTCAACTCCACTTTTCGAATAGCTAAGTCCTTACAATATTGAAGACCATAGTAAAGCGCAACGAGCTCCGCTTCATTATTAGAACCATGCCCCAATTCTTTAGCAAAAGCCCAATTAAGATGCCCCTTCTCATCCCTAATTAAGCCACCTGCACCCATACGACCTGGATTTCCCAAAGAACTCCCATCCACATTTAATTTAAACCAGCCCGGGGACGGTTTAATCCATTTCACAAGAGAGTATCTCTGTCTTTTCACAGGTTTCATAGGAATAGAAAAAAAATTCAGCACTTTTTCATCTCCCTCATTCATCTCTTTACTAGCACGCAAGTGAATTCCTACCCAGGCAATAGCAACCTTAATCGAGCTCCATAAAGAGCCCACAGAACTTCTTTTACCTTACATACGAGCTTTACATCTCCAAACCCAAAGAGACCAAGTCACAATAATAGGAATAAGAGCAAGCAATGTACCTTTTTGAGTCGAATGAGTAGCGCGCCGAAACCATAATTCCATAGAAGCTCTCCATGATCTCCTCGGGTCATACGGCATCCCCAGCTGTAAAGAGACACGCTTCCAAATATCTACAGCAATCGTCCCGTTGGCAAGGACATGATCTTGATCTTCCACACACCCTTGAGTACAACATTCACATCTTGAAGCCAAAGGAATGCCCAGAGAACTGATTCGATGATCAAAAGTAAGGCTAAAATTAAAAGCCTACCAAATGGTGACCGAGTATTTTTTTGGGAGCGCTGAATGCCAAATCCAAGAAGCCCATTCAGATTTTGGTGCACAAACACGAATACAGTCCCAAGCCGACTTCGATGAAAATTCCCCATTCAGATTTGGCTTCCAAATCAACAGGTCTGCACCATCTCTTTGTTCACCTAGGCAACTCAGAATTTCTTCCAATTTAGGCTCCCCTACCAAGCGATGTAACAAATCCACATCCCAACCATTCTGAATCCTACAGTCCCTTACTTTAAGAAAAGGATGATCAGATATCTCACAAGAATTTAAGAGGATTCCCGATTTCAGCCAAGGGTCTCTCCAAAAAGAGACATGACCATCCCGAACCCGCCACCAAGAATTGCCTAGAGTCTTCAGAACCATGCCCACAATATGTTTCCAAAAAAAAGAACCCTTCCGTCGATCTACCAAAGTCACATGTTGATCTTTAACATATTTATGCTTGAAAAAATTCGCCCATAAAGAATCATCTGTCAATAAGTTCCAAGCAAGATTCATAAATAAAGAATCTTGAACTTCCTCTAATTTTTGAAGACCCAAACCCCTTTCCCGAATCGGTGCGCAAACTTTGTTCCAAGCAACCCATTTACGCTTTTGTTTACCATTCCAGGATCCCCAAAAAAAATTGCTCATCGAGCGATTTAAAGCTGCCACCACAGCCTTAGGAGCATGCAAAACTGAAAACAAATGAATTGGTATACTAGTAAGAACATGTCTCAATAAAATAAGACGAGCACCAGAAGATAAAAATCGATTCTGCCATCCATCCAGTTTCCGTCGAATGCAATTCAGTAAATCATCAAAGAGCGCAATTTTCAGCCGGCCTACCACAAGAGGCACACCCAAATATATAACCGAGAAAAAACCTTCAGAGAAATAAGTTAGTAGCAGAGAATTCCTTCTTCGAGCAGCAGAAGCATGTTTAGAAAAGAAAATAGAATATTTTTCCTTGCTTACCACCTGACCAGACCACTCTTCATATAACGCAAAAACATCACGGATTGCTTGAAGTGAAGATTTTTCTCTATTAGCAAACAACACAATATCATCAGCATATAATAAGTGGGAAACAAGAGGGGTACCTCGGGGATGAGAGAAATGAGCAATATTACCACTAGCAAATTTATGCTTTAACAATCTGGAGAGCACCTCTTCAACGAGAATAAACAAGTATGGAGAAAGAGGATCGTCACCTTGACGGAGCCCACGTCCACTAGAAAAAAAACCTTTTGTTGAGCCATTCATAACCACAGAAAACCAAGGAGTCGATATACAGTTTCTAATCAAATCACAGAGCCGCATAGAAAACCCAAACGAAGCCATAACATGAAGTAAGAAATCCCAGTCAATGCTATCATATGCTTTAGCCATATCAACTTTAATGACGATGTTACCACCTCTGAGCTTCTTATTAATCATGTGTAGCATTTCTTGGGCCAAAGAAATATTTTCAAAAATACTACGCCCAGGAAGGAAAGCACCTTGTTTCGGAGAAATAAGTTTGTTTAGGATGGGTGATAATCTTCGAACCAAGATTTTAGAAAAAACCTTGTACACCACAGAGCACAAACTTATAGGGCGGAACTTATCAAAACCAGTAGGCTTCTGCATTTTCGGAATGAGAACAATATAAGAAGCTGAGTAAATCTAGGCATCGGGGATCCAAGAAAAAATTCAAGAACCGCTGCCACCACATCAGCTTCAACAATATCCCAGAACGCTGTATAGAAACCAGAACCGAACCCATCCGGGTCCTAAATACTCTCAACCGGTATAGAAAACATAGCCTCTTTAACTTCTTGGATTGAAGGGAGCTGAAGGAGATTGACATTATCCTCCTCAAGAACAGAATTGTGCACCAATGTCGACAAATCTGGGAGGTCTCGACGCGCTCTAGCCCGAAGAAAAAAACTGAAATAATCCATAGCACCTGAATGAATAGCTTCCGGGGTATATAACAACTCCCATCTGTAAACCTCATTTCGTGCACAATAGGCTTAGTTAAAGAAGAAAAAGTCTTAAAAAACTGAGCCGAGGCCTCCCCTTTTTCCATCCACCTAAGCTTCACAAGTTGTGCAAGCCTAGTTTCTTCTCTTTGCATCCAAACAACAAGTTCTTCCTTGGCCACCAATAAATCCCTTTCTGCATCTTCTGAAAAACCCTCCTAAAGTTGGCTTTCTAAATGTTCAATTTGATTTTCCAAAGCTTGGATATTCGTTTCAGTGTGCCCAAAAACGAGACGATTCCAATCTTTCAGAACCACTTTCAATTTTTTTAACTTAGCAGCAAGGCCGAGAAGCCCCATAGTATTGGTCGATTCAGTCCAGCAACCTTTTACCACTTCCCTAAAATTACTGTGGGACACCCACATTTGCTGGAATTTAAAGGGGGTTGGACCATAACGAGTGTCTACGGTCTTGAAAACGAAAGACAATAGGGTATGATCCGAAGTCGATCTGGCCATATAATTACAAAAGGCATCTGGCAATAAACCTGCAGCCATGACATTCATCAAGCATCTGTCTAATTTTGACCAACTTCTAGATAAACCCCTCTGACCATTACACCATGAAAATTTACTCCCAACAGCTTTCATGTCAATGAAACCACAATTATCAATAAACTCATTAAACTCATCTATGGCAATCCTCAATCTTAGTCTACCACCACAATGTTCCTCCTCCCCACGAATAATATTAAAATCACCCAGGCATAACCAAGGTGCATCTTGGACCGCGTCTAACTGTAACAATCTCCAGAGTTCTCTTGTTTCTAAGTGATTACATTTCGCATACACCACAGAAACCACAAAAAGCCGAGAATCCAAACACAAAGAAACCGTCACATGCTGGGCAATATAGCTGAGTACCGATATCTGCAAATCATCTTTCCATAACAACCAAAATTTACCACCAACACAGAGATTAGAAAAACAATGTTCAAAATTCAGCAACTGTTTCAAACGAACCAATTTATGATCATCAGCAAATGGCTCCGCTAACATAATAAAATTCAATCGTAATTTTCGAGCCAACTTACACAACCTTCTCCGAGACGATCTGAGGCCCCGGATATTCCAAAACATAGGCGAGCAATTAATAAATTCATCCGAACGGGTTTGCTAGGAACCCAAGTCGAACTTCTAATCAATCTTCCCCCTTTGACCAGCTTATTTCCATTTTTGGTATCACTATCCGAGATATAGTCTTTGTTTTTACCAAGATGTTCCCCACACTCTTTTTCTAGATCAGACCCACAAACATCCTTTCCGTCCACTCTCAAAGAGACCAAACCCTCTTGGACCGGATTATCAACATCCGGAACATCTTGTGAAGGTCTTACTACCACATTTTCCACCACCACCTCATCAATCAACTCCTCAATCAACACCTCACCAAAACTTGTTGACAACATTTGTTTGTCCCCTACTATATATATTCCCTTCCTCAGAGCAAAGTAGATTCAAAATGGGAGACTGAACCTCGGCACTAGCAATAGCCTCATGAGCACACTTGTAATTTTGAATACTACCAGCTATAACTACTTCAGATGCAGCGTGCATCTCTTCTACACCCATTTCAGCATTATTTGATAGCACATGGTGGTCCCCTTCATTGGTAACAGCCTCAGAGTTAACTAAGTCAAAAGATTGAACTTCGGCATTAGCAATAGTCCCCTGCTCATAAATCAAATTCTGAGAATTATGCAAAACCAAACTATGGTCAATTATTTGGGCCTCTGTTTCATGACTATCAGGCACCCCCACTACAACATTCAACACAGGAACTATCACGTTGTCCTCCCCAACTCCATCTATATGAACCACATCAGTTCCCTCTTTCGAAAAACTTGGTTCGGCCACTCCTTCATTATCCAAACCCACCAAGGATCCCTTCGGCCCTATCTCAGCTGCTTGTTTCTCTTTATGGTTCTGAGATGTCGGCTTCCAAACTTGGATCTGCTTCTCACCTTCTTTCACCTTTCGATCCATAACTTTTTTTGCCCCTTCCTTCCACTTACACAATTGCAAATTATGCCCCTGCCTTTTACATCTAGTACAATAAGCGGGCAACTTCTCATATTCAAATTGAACATACCAACTCCATTCATGGTGAGGGGTACCTAGCCAAATTCCACGGACAGGTGTTTTTGCGGCATCAATTTCCAAACACACTCTATCCCCATCCGTTTTGGTAGCACACTTTGTAGCATTATCACGACGTAGGAAGCGACCAACAGGAGCAACAATGGTCTTCAAACAAGATTCATGGAAAAAGTTTGGGGGCAAGCCAGTGAGAAAAGCCCATACCGGCACCAACGAGGGTTCAGATTCTTCATCAAAATATGGTTTCCAGTGAAAACCACGGTAGGGCACTCCGCCGACGTCATTTGCTCCCTTGAAAGAGCCTTCATGAAATCGCCTTCATTCGAAAATCGCACGAACACATTTCGGGCCTTTCGCATTGCCGAGACTACAGGTTGAGAAACCAACCCCCATCTACTCCTTATAAACGCCCGAATCACATCCAGAGAAGGACGCTGTTTGAGAAATCTGAGAACCATGGAGAATCTGAAAGAGGCAGCCGATCTCTCAATTTCCTCTTTGGAGAAAACCACACAAAATTCCCTATCTACTATCTTGGCCAGACGAAAAGGAATATCCACCTTCGGTAGGGGCTGCGGAGGCTGCACCACTATATCAGCAAAGGTCCGCAACCGCCCAGACGGCGCCGATGGCCGAGGGAGGGTTTCGGCGGCAGCCATGGTGCGAAACAAACCCTGTTTCAAAGCTCAGACTTGAAATCAACAGTCCCAACCCTTTTCAATGGTGAATCACGGCAAAGCCACACCAACCATACTCGTAATTGTAGTCACGGTTCTATAATTTGGGTAAAAGGGTTTTGGGACTTGGGGATGATGAAAGAAATTGGGGTTTGGAGGTTGTGAATCTCGGTAAGGATACGGGTTGTGGTGGGTTTTGATGATTTGGGGAAAGATTGAAATGGGTTTTGGAAGAGATGGGGGTTAGGGTTTATGATAGGTGGATGGTGATTAGGGGAAAAAGAAATGGGGTTTGGACGGAGCTAGGATCGAGATTTGTTGGTGATGAGACTCTAATCGGCGAGCAAGACTGGCCGGCGGCAAAGCTCTGATGGTGGTGACTGGTACTCAGACCATGAGAAGCCCTCTGCTCCTTGCTTTGTGAAATGGATGAGTGTGCCCTGTTTCACGTACCTGTGCCTCCTCTACACACCTCTACAAGAAGAAAAGAGGAACCTTGCTTAAACCCTCCACCCACGACAGGTATATATATATATAAATTCCTGATGTTTACAGTCAGTTGCTCCTCCTTTTATTGATATTTACAGTCAGTTGCTCCTTTTCTTGATATGGTAAATACGACACAATGCGAAGTTATCTTTGAGATAAAACTGTGCCACTGGGAGAGTGATTTTATTTTATTTTTAAAAATCCAACTTTTTTTTTTTTTTTTAAAGAATTAATCTGTAATTGATCTTTATTAGGGATAGATCGCAATACAGGTTCTGTACTTATTAAAGCTTATATTTGTGTGGTTTTTTTTTTTTTAAATAATAATTTTTAGTATTTAAGTTTCAATACAACTTGGACCTAGCTTATCATTTCACCCGTATAGAAGGGAAAATGCAATTTGCACCAACTATTTTGCTCCAATTTGTTGGCTGATTGTGTATTTTTCATCATGATTTTTCATCCTATAGTTTATGTCCCATGTTTTTGTATGCCATGGTCCCAAACAATAAAAATTCAGACTAACCAACATTTACTCAATAACCAAACAGTTAATGAATTTAAAGCAAGAAAACCCATATTTTGAATGATGAAAAACCCTAAATTTTGTTTGATTTTGTATTTTACATTTGTAGGGGTTGATTCTATCGCCATTGACATGAAGGACCAGAAACTAACAGTGTTGGGAGACTATGAGCTAGTGAAGGCCTATATTACATTTAATCCTCACATGAGAAGAGATCGGATTATATGAGCTAGTGAGGCAGCAGAAATGACTAGCACCTTTAATTTGAATCACATTGTACTTCTTTACCTGTACAGTTGTTAATTTTTGCTAAGATGATGCTTCTTTATCGTCATATGATATAAATACCAATAATTTCCCAGAAATTTTACCGAATCAAAATTGCCTCATTGCATTTTATTTGGTCAAAATTGCATTTTAAAACATAGCTACAGATAAAATCATCAATAATTGCAAGTATTATGTTCATAAACAGTAGTATTGTTTGAAAATAGAAGCTTATGGAAGAGTTAAAATACACTTTTGATCCATGAAAATTGTACCCTCTAGGCTTCACTTGACAAGCTAGGTAACAATTCTCATGCACTCTTCACCAATCACCTCTTGCTCTCATCTTCTTCTCTCCACATCTCAACCCAAAAGTAATGAATGTTGTTAAAACAGGAAGCCAAAATGGCACATTCCACAAATGCTGATCCTTCACTACACCAAACAAATGCAACAAAGCTATACCAGTGGCCATAGGGGCCTCTACAGAGAACAAAATTCTAACCATCATCCTCTCAAATACCACCTGTGCTTTTCAATCCCATGATGAAAAATCATGCAAACTGTGAAATGCAACTTACAGGTTAAGAATGGTAAATTATAGCTCAAGACCTTTATGTTTGCATTATGATCCACAACCAATTGCTTAACGCAACGCATGTACTCCAAGATTAAATTTCTAATAATTTAAATTCTCATTTTATGTCTTAAGTTGCCAAATAACAAAAACCACATAATAAAAGGAGTGTGCCTCAATTGCTCTATGCTTCATGTTTAACAATTAATCAACGAAACACCCATATGCTACATATGATAATTATTAATACAACTAACAACTTATTCATCATAATTTGATTATCCATCATTTTTTTCATCAGAATTTGATTATCCAACATTTTTTGTTGGTTGTCCATGATTTCTTGGAGGTGCAAATTATCGGCGTTAACATCCATAGGCAACTGTGACATGTTAGCTGCATGAATCTCGCTCCTACTGACATTCAAAAATTCTCATCTTCGATGATGCAGTTCTGTCTCCCAATCACTAACCCACTGCACAAATCCTTTACATTGTCCCACCTAAACATGCAAAAATAGAATGAGAAAATATTTGAGTTAATCAAAACTCAATGTAGATAAAGATAAACATTAAAATAGAGCCCAAAAAAAATACACAATCAGCCAACAAATTGGAGCATGCCATGCAAATTGGAGCAAAATAGTTGGTGCAAATTGCATTTTCCCTTCTATACGGATGAAATGATAAGCTAGGTCCAAGTTGTATTGAAACTTAAATACTAAAAATTAAAAAAAAAAAACACACAAATATAAGCTTGAATAAGTACAGAACCTGCATTGCGATCTATCCCCAATAAAGATCAATTACAGATTAATTCTTTAAAAAAAAAAAAAAATGCTGGATTTTTTTTAAAAAATTAAAATCACTCTCCCAGTGGCACAATTTTATCTCAAAGATAACTTCGCATTGTGTCGTATTTACCAAATCAAGAAAAGGAGCAACTGACTGTAAACATCAGGAATCTATATATATATATATATATATATGTCATGGGTCTCGTGGGTCTCTCGGCAACGGCAACGGCGGGGTCGCAGCGGGGTCATGACGGTGGGTCACTATTTCACGGCGGCTCGATGCACCCGACGCGCCGTCTCGCAGAAGATCTGCTGTTTTCTTCACAATGACGATGCAATGAGGGAGAGGAGAGAGAGAGAAAGGAATAAAGAAGGAGAGAACCGTCTCGCCGCAGATCTGCTATTTTCTTCACAATAACGGTGCGATGAGGGAGAGGAGAGAGAGGAATAAGAAAGGAAAGAGAGTCTGACCAGCCCACCCCCACCCACGTGATTATTTCTTCTTCCCCCCCTCCCTTTTTTTTCCTTAAATCTTGTGCCCAATCCTAGCCTTTCATTTCATCCAATGGCTTAAATTAATTAGACCGTAAGTTCTTCATTCCAGTCGACCTGATAACATCACAACTGTATATATATAGTAACAAAAGCTTGGATTAGTGGTATAAATAGCATTAGCCTAATTTGTTCAATCATGGTTTAGTGTTCAAACCATGGAAATTGCATATATAATCTATATTTTTTTTTTTTGATGTTTTTTTTTGTTTTTGTTTTTGTTTTTTTTTTTTGTTGCTTTTGCTAATATTTTACACTTTCTATAACATAACAAAAATCGTCACAAAGATCTACCTTTTGCGACAATAAATAAATTGTCATAAAAAGTCATATAGAATCTACATTGTTTTCTTTTTTTTTTTTTTTGTGACATCATTATATTACATCACAACAAAAAGTCACATTTAATAAATAAAAATAATAAATAATATTTATACCTTCTGTGACAGCACAAAAATCGTCACAAAGATCTACCTTTTGTGACAATAAATAAATTGTCATAAAGAGTCATATAGAATCTATATTGTTTTTCTTTTTCTTTTTTTTTGTGACATCATTATATTTCATCACCAAAAAGTCACATTTAATAAATAAAAATAATAAATAATTTTTATACTTTCTGTGACAGCACAAAAAGTCTCCACATGTGTTCGGTTTTTTCTTTTACTTATGTGACAATGTTATACATCGTCATAAAAAGCTTACATTTAGCTAATAAAATAAATAAATAATATTTTAGATATTTTGTGACGGCATCGAAATCGTCACCAAAAGATCCTTATTCTGTGACAAATCAATAATCGTCACAAAACGTTCCTATCATGTCATCTTTTGTTTTTGTTTTTGTGACAATGATATATTGTTGTCACAAAAACCTTACATTTAATGTATATAGAAAAATAAATAATATTTTAGAATTTTAGTGACCACAAAGTCACCGTCACCAAAAAGTCTTCGTTTGTGACGAATCAAGGATTGTCACAAAAATCTTGATTAATGAAAAACGAAATTGTTTTTTAAATACCTTTTGTGATGATGTTAAAAGTGTGACACAAAAAACCTTTCCTGCCTTATTTTGGCGGGAAATTTTTGGTAGGAGAATATTTGTGATGGCTTTTAGTGACTCATATATATTCGTCACAAAAATTAATTTTTTCACGACCTTTTAGTGACGATCATGAAATTCGTCACAAAATGAGGTTTTTAGTGATAAATTTCTATTCGTCACTAATAAATTTGCCACTAAGGGGGCGTTTGGTTGTCTGTAATGTAATGTAATTTAATTGATTGTAAAGTAGATTACGGTATAATTTGATTACATTGGTAATTTAAATTACATTCCAAATTACATCCCACTTGTTTGGATGAGTGGGGAATGTGAAGTCAGATTACGTTACATTACCCAGAAATGTGTTTGGATAGCCATGTAATTTAATTGACTGTAAAGTAGATTACATTACATTACCCAGAATAACATTACATTACCCAGAAATGCGTTTGGATAGTCATGTAATTTAATTGACTGTAAAGTAAATTACATTACATTACCTAGAATACATTGGTTGAAGACCGCAATCCATTTTACAGCTTTTTTCATGGTAGATTACACACGTAAAGTGGATTACGTACATCCGCATCATGATGCGCCAAACATGATTTAAGCTATGTAATGTAAT
>JAESVK010067593.1:0-12622 GCA_017140935.1 Hamamelis virginiana
TTGATTTTCCGACATGGAAGAGATCCCGTGGAGCGAGCTAACCAACCTTGTGAGCATTTAACCGACGTGAAGTCACAACCTGTCAAAGCAACTTGTTGAGTTTTCGACATAGAGGAGACGCCATCGAGTGAGCTGATTAACATTATGGAGTTGTGAACCTCGCGAGCATTTAACCGGCGTGACATCACAATCTCATCTCTAAAGATACTTGCATATTTTTTTATTCTAACTTTGAGAAGATACTGCCGGAGTGAATTCACTAACCTTGTGGAGCTGGTCCGGTTTTCGGGCACTCAATTGGTTTGAAGTCATAACCTTTCCAAAGCTACTCGCTGATTTTTTTCTGACTTGAAGGTGGTGCCACTACGTGATTTCATCATCTTTATTAAGGTGTCGCTCTTGCCAAGTTATCATCCTTCTCATCGAGGGTGTTTGTCCAAAATCTTCATAACCCAACAAGCTTCGGCCAATTAGCTGTCTCACCAAGGATCAAGAGTGGCTTTGATTTTTTTTTTCTTTCATGTGATGCAACTGAATTTAGGTAAATTCTCAAAGTTGCCTACGTACCCGAGATGGGATCAAGTCAGAACGTAGTTCAAGAAAATGGTGATTTTTTTTTGTGCCATACATAATTTAAGCTCATGTGGGCCATGAGCAACATGTAGTTTGAACTCGTGCGATGAGGAGTGTCTGAGCTTGCAGACAATTTTTTTATTTTATTTTGAAAGACAGTTTATCCTCTTGTCAATGAGCTTTGCTGACAGTTTATACTCATATCAAGGAGGGTCTCAACTCAATTCACTTGATGAGATGAGCCCCACCTTTTGAGATGTATGGATGGGCGATGGTGTCTTGTTTTGGCCTCCAAGCGAAGGTGCCTTGATAACTTCTTCGAGCCTGGTTGGGTACTTTCTGAGGAAGTTTTCTATTTTGATACTTTAGCTTCCAAACGAGGGTGCATTGATGCCTGTCTTTTGGGCAGCAGAGATGAAAGTATGAACTATGTTGTTGAGGAGGATTTTGTCCCAACATGGAGGTAGAATTCTTGATTTTAGAAGCTTCGCTGAAATTTTGGTTCCTCAAGGTACGATTGTTGGATGTAGATGGCAACAACTTTGTTAACTTTGAAATTGAGACTTTGGTAGCCTTCATCATTTGAGCTTGTGGTGTTTGGTGTAATGCCCCCAGTGATGCAGTACATGAACGCAAAGTCTTTAAACTACAAGGGAATTTCTTCATCACCATTCTCGAAAGTTATACTAGTGATGTATGACGTAGCTGTCTCATCATCTTCTGAGTAAAGGAGGGTGTAGTCATCTTCTTCAAGCTCCACATGTTTAGGTGACTTGAACGCTCCTTCTTCTTCGGAGTCTTCAAGCTCCCTGTATGCACATTTCGACTGCCGAAAGCTCGGAGAGATGATCTTTACAATCGTGACTTAAAGCTCGCCATCGATTAATGTAGTCGACGACTGCCTCATCTTTCTTTTGTTTAGTGTTAGTGAACTCTATCATGCTAACAGTTCGACGGGTGCTGTAGAATCGGTTCAGGAATTCTTGCTCCATTTGCCCCCAACTATTGATGGTTCCAGACTCTTGATTGGTGTACCAGTCAACTGCAGTCCCATGGAGTGAACGGAAAAATTGTTTGACAAGCAAGTCTCCTTCCGTGCTGGCACGGTTGCAAATCTCTATGAAGTGAGCAACATGCTGTCTTGGATTTCCTCTTCCATCAAATTGTAAGAATTTAAGCGGTTGGTATCCAGTAGGCATCTTCATGTTGTCAATCCTTTTTGTGTATGGCTTTGAATACATAAGCGTGCTTTGTGGAGTAGCGCCAAATTTTGCCTTTATTGTATTTGTGATCATGTCTTGTAGCTGCTGGACAGATAGTGAAGCGATGGAAGAGGAGTGGAATAACTGGTTGACCGGCTGTGCTGAAACTAGAGACTTGTTTTGGCATCTCAAATGCTTGAGTGTTTTGTGGTGAGAAAGCAGGAGGGTATGTATGGCCTTGGTTGGATTCTCCCATGTTTAAGACTTCAAGCTTACTCTTTAGAGATGCAATTTGAAGGTCCTTCTCCTCGACCGTCTTAGTGAGCTTTTCTATCATGTAAGCCATGTTAGCAAGCCTATCTTCCATGGAGGTAATTCTAGTCATCATAGTAGGCATGACTATTGTGTATGAGGAGGTAGATGAGTTTGAGAACTTCGAGGAAACCGCTTTATTTGATATTTCGAATGACCTCAAACATGGATGTGAGATAACACTTAAAGGCTTGCCCCTAGATGGAGAGACTCTTGCAATTGAAATCCTCTTTTCTGCTTGAGTCACATCGCCATTTTGCCAAAGTGTGGCAGAAATGATAATTGGTTGTTCAAATACTTCTACTACCCATAATAGCGACACTCTTGCAGTCATTTGTGAACACACTCTTGGCTTAACATATGGGATAGAATGTGTACACTCTGCTTTTGACGACATTTTTCTTTGGACAACAATTGCATGTTTCTTTGCCTTCATAGACTCATCTTTTGACGGCACCTTCTTTTGGATAGAAACCGCATGTCTCTTTCCCCCCGGCATGGTTAATGCGAGCTTTTGTTGAATTTGTCCACGCACCTTAATCGCTTTGGATGAAAGTTCAGTTGAAGATGTTCGTAATGTTGACGGGAAATTTGCTGATTTCAATTTGATGTTGATCGTGGAACTTTTAGATACCTTGACAGTAGCAGACACACTTTTGTTGGCAGCAATACTGTTGCTCCCACGAACCTTTTGAGTTTCCCTTGAAGCCATTTGAGTTGACATGATGGTGGTTGAATGAGACTTGTTATTTGCCAAGAGATCCACAGAATTGCTACCAACAATTGACGTGTTGGTGTTCCTGGTGGCATTATTTGTCCCACAAACATCTTGTGTTCTTCTTGAAGCCATCAAATTTGATGAAGTTTGGAGACTTGATAATGAGAAAGAGATGAGAGGTAGAGAGGTCCCACCGGGCGTGCCAGAAATTTGTACGCACAAATTCCGTGTCCTGTAATCAAACGAACAAGAAAAAGTGGCCAAATGTCAATTTTATTAACTTATGTAAAATAATGGGTTACAACTCTCTGTTTGTATATTCTTTACAAAAGAATAAATTCCTCTAATTCGATATCCTTTGATGGTTTGACGATCCAAGGGCTTAAAAGCTTGATCTTGAATCGGGCTTTGATACCTTCCCTCTAAACACGTGGATTGAGGTGGATGGTTTGAATCCGAGAGCGGTTTGGCTTAATCTCAAATAAAGGTTTGGAGTTTGATTCAAGGGCTTGGGCGCTTGATCTTGAATCGGTCTTTACAACTCCTTTATTGCAATGATTAAAGGACTTGATTTGAGTTTGGGGGCTTTGAGCTTGATCTCAAACATGGATGTAGTGAACTTTGATTTAAGGGCAATGAGTACACTTGATCTTGAATTAATCGAGCTTCAGAAGCAGAAGACTCGGCACTTGTGTCTCGTGCTTGATGAATCTTTCACAATGATAAAGAATGCTTGAAGGTTGAAAGTCAGGAGTTTGGCAGAGCTTCAATCCTTTGGTTATCTGAAGATCTGAAGTTTAGCAGAACTTTAATGCTTCAATCCTTCCAAGGTTTCTTCTGTAATGAATGGGGAGCCTTGTATTTATAGGCAAAGCTAGGACTCTTAATTTTGGAATCCTGGATTTGAATCCCTTGATTTAAGGGATTTGCCAATTAAAAAATGTTTGATTTTCTTATTTTTGGCATTTAATTTGAATTTGATGAAATG
The DNA here is from genome assembly GCA_017140935.1 of Hamamelis virginiana. NCBI lineage: Eukaryota > Viridiplantae > Streptophyta > Magnoliopsida > Saxifragales > Hamamelidaceae > Hamamelis > Hamamelis virginiana. The sequence continues at coordinate 3,794 of JAESVK010067593.1, forward strand.
TTTGTCTCATCGTGTGGTGATGTGGCCTTTCATGGGTTGACATGTGTCAATTGTTGTGGGCTCACCCTATTTTTGATTAGTCACATGTACGCGTGTCATTTCTGTGGGACCAATGTCATTCTTTAGTTTAATTTTTGTCAAGTCAAAGAGTCAACCATTTGAAAAATTGATTGTTGACCAATCAAACGGTGATATGAGCTTCACAAAATTTCAATGTCTACAGTTGGATTAGATGAATTGCTTATGAATTTCTTGTTTGTCAAAAATCACAGTGATCTAATGCTCAGTTTTTGAACAATGTCAGTGAAAAATTGTGACTTCTTTATTCTTTAAAATATTACCATTTTTTTCTAGTTAGTTTTTTCAGCCGTTGGATCACTGTGATTTTTGGCGAACATGAAATCCATAAGTATTTCATCTAATCCAATGGTTAGCTTTTCAAAATATTATCTGGGTTTGACCCTATAGAGGTCACCTAATTCAACTTTGCGTAAGGTGAGCTAGACTTCTATTATAAGATGCATCTTATGCAAAGTTGCGTAAGGTGATCCCTCCCAAAACTTCCTCCAAATTTACTACCTCTCATAAACTTCATGAAGCTTCCTTTGCCTCACGAGCCCAACCTTCCCCAAAACGCAGAGGCCACCCTTGATGTTCCCTACAACAAGGTCCAATACCTTAAGAAAGCATACGATGGTCTCCAAGAAATTAAAAGGGAAATGCTTTATGTTTTCTTTTGTTGTAGTAGTTCGCTACTTGGCTATATAATAATCTTTGGCACTCTTACTATATATTTAGAAGAGTGTTAAGAGGAAACAGTATTTCAACAGTTCTAATCTCGACTTAATTCCTCATCTCTTTCATCTATCTATGGCCGAGAATGATAATAAGCTTCATATCGTTATGTTCCCATGGCTAGCCTTCGGTCACATGATCCCATAATTGTCGTTCGCCAAGCTCATTGCTTAAAAGGGTCACCGAGTCTCCTTCGTAACCACCCCTCGAAACATCGACCGCCTCCCAAAACTTCCTCCAAATTTATCATCTCTCATAAATTTTGTGAAGCTTCCCTTGCCTCACGTGGACAATTACCTCCCAGAAAATGCGGAGGCCACCATTGATGTTCCTTACAACAAGGTTCAGTACCACAACAAAGCATACGATGGTCTCCAAGAACCCATGACCCGGTTCCTACAAACTTCGGATCCAGATTGGGTTCTCCACGACTTTGTTGCTTACTGGTTAGCTCCTGTAGCAGCTAAACTCGGCATGCCACGTGCGTTTTTTAGTATATTTACTGCGGCGATTTTGAGTTTTCCGTCGCCCACTTCAGATCAAGTGGACGTTCAAGACGATCGTAAGGAGCCAGAGGATTTCACAGTTCCTCCCAAGTGGGTTCCGTTTCCTTCAAATATAGCGTTTCGGTACTTTGAGGTTTTAAACATCCACTTTTTTAAATGACAACGTTTCCGGCATTTCAGATATTTACCGTTCTACGGCAAGTACGAAAGGATGTGATGTGCTGGCTGTGAGAAGTTGTGCCAAGTTCAAACCAAAATGGTTAAATCTTTTAGAGGAGATCCACTAAAAACTAGTTCTTCCGGTTGGCTAGTTGCCCACTATAGAGTATGATAGTGAGGATAACAAGGATATTGACACGTGGCTGGCAATTAAACAGTGGCTATACAAACAGGAGAAAGGGTCTGTGGTTTATGCAGCGTTTGGTAGCAAGGCAAAACCGAGTCAAGACGAACTCACTGAGGTTGCTCTTGGGTTAAAGCTGTCCGGGTTACCATTCTTTTGGGTATTAAGGAAGCGACGTGGCTCTATCGATACTGAGTTGATTGAATTTCCTCATAGGATCGAGGAGAGGACTAGAGATCGAGGGGTGGTGTGTACGAGTTGGGTTCCTCAACTCAAGATACTGAGTCATGACTCGGTTGGGGGGTTCTTGACTCACTCGGGTTGGAGTTTAGTGGTGGAAGCACTTCAGTTTGAGCGTGCACTTATTTTGTTTACCTTCTTGGCAGACCAAGGAATAAATACGAGGATTTTAGAGGAGAAGAAGATAGGTTATGCAATATGTGGGAGCCCGGACTCCCACACTCGTCCAGTTACCCGAAGGAAACCTCCACTATCCAACACGTGGCCACTCCCCATTCAATCCTGACTAGCTCGAGCGAACTCCCCTTGCTTGATGGGAAGTGGCGGGCCCCACCACCACGCGTCAGGTGCCTAAGGGTCAGCACCAAGGGCGACAGACCCACGTCTCGTCCAGCACAGAGACAAAGGGTCCTTTCACCCACGTTCTACATTGTACCAGATAATGGTCATTAATGGACATTAATGACCGTTAATGAGCAAGAATATCAAGCGGAGCTGTGAGAGCTCCCAAGTACTATGATTACAGCGGGGAACTGGATTTTAGGACCGCCGGGAGCAAAGACACTTCTATGAGCACCAGAAATGTAAAGGAACTTCCACCCTCCTCTATCTTTAGCCAAAAGATCTTCACAATCGACCTGAGATAGCATTAAATGCGACGAAGACCTCCTCCATTGATAGGGGCGTTAGTACTTGCCTCAGACCATGACCCTCTCGCTGCAAGGGCGGTGGATCTAATCCCAAGATAAGGATCCCCTCTCCTTTATATACAGAGGAGAGGGAGGAAGTAAGGTAAGGCCAAAAACGTCTTTCTTAAGTTCCTTTGATTTCAATAACCTTGATATTCTACTGACTTGATCGTTGGAGTGTCTTTGGCAGGCTCCATACCGGAGTATCCTTAGCTCCACCGTGCTCCAACCAGTTCCACTAAAGGGAAGCAGCACCTCAAGGCCTACCCATATCTATTGAGCAGAACTGAGCTCTACACAATACCCAGAAATGAACGATACGGATCATTCACGAGTGAGTCGGTGGCTGAGTCAGTGAGGTTGGTAATGGTGGAGAAAGAAGGGAAGATTTATAGGGACAAGGCAAAAGAGATGAGAGGATTGTTTGGTGACAAGGATAAACAAGACCAGTACGTGGACAATTTTCTGGGTTACCTTCATGCCCATAAACATCTCCACCGCCACCAAAGTGAATAAATTAAACAAAGAAAATGTAACTTGTGAAAAAGGGAGGATGCAGGTTTAAATCTATGTTTTCATGTTGAAAAAAGCTTTTTTATTATGTAAAACTCAAGTTTGTACTTCTTCATAAAAAGGTCTAAAAAAAAGGAAGAGAGAAGTTTAGTAGGTAGTTTCATTATGTTTGTTGTGAGGCATCCAAGTAGGGCTTGCCAGTCCTTATGCATGAGACGTTGAGTAATCATTGTACTTTTTGGTTTGGTTTTTAAATTTGAAGTCATTTTTTAAGCTTTCTACATTAATTTTTAACTTTTTATCATTGTAATTTAAGGTTGTAAATTAATCAAGCCGTTCATAAATAGTTCGCGAATAAGCTCGATAATAAACAAGTCAAGCTCAAAAATACCAAAGTTCAGCTCGTTTAACTTAGACTTGAATTTGGCTCGAACTTAAATAAACAAGCTTTTGACCAAGCCAAACTTGACCAACCCAAAGCTCGGCTCGACTTGGCTCGTTTGCAGCCCTACCTGACAGGATAGCTTATCTATATATATATATATATATATACAGAAATGATCCATCGAGGTCGAGACCCCATTTGGATAAATACGGTCCACTCCTCATTGGGATAGTTGTGAGAGGTATTTTGAAAAATTGACCGTTGGATTAGATACTCCTGTTACGTATGTCATGTCTGCCAAAAATCATAGTGATCCAACGGTTGGTTCACGAGAAAACTGTCTTTGAAAAAAAAAACTGACACTTAAAGAATGATAAAATGTTTGTTTGTTTGTTTTTTTGTTTTTTTTTTTTTACAGTCAGTTTTCTCAGAAACCAATCATTGGATCACTGTGATTTTGGCAGACATAACATACGTAACATGAGTATCTAATCCAACGGTCGATTTTTCAAAATATATGTCCCAACTATCCCAATGAAGAGTGGACCGTATTTATCCAAATGGGGTCTCGACCCCAATGGATCATATATATAGGGATAGGATCACCTTACACATAAAAATGACTCTTATAAATACTCAAAATATGCACCGTTGGATTAGATAAAATCTTATGGCTATTTGTGCCTTGAATTTAACACCTAAAAAGAATAGTCACTTTTCTGTCTCTCTCTCTGTCCTGCCCATTGCACGCTCCCTCTTTTTTCCTTCACACCCCATGAATCCCTCTCGTCCCCCCTTCCTCTCACTGTCACCGGCCGGCAATAACGCCAGCCAACCTTACGGCAACTGTAGCTTTCTTCTAAACTCAACTCGTGCATGCATGTACATTGATCGAAGATTTGGACTCAATTTTCTCATCTAATCAATGCACGAAGGCCTCCACTAGAATCATTGAATGGAGGTAGCTAGTAAATTAGACTTTTCCTTTTGTTTTTGGTTCGTGGAATTTTCCTTGAAAAATGATTCTATCAATACAACATGTCCATAACTGATGACTTAATTAGCATTGACAGCAGGCTCACAATGGATTGAACTTGAAACGACGCCCTAAACTGTGGTTTTTGAATCAAAACTGGATGGCTTGCAATGTGGATTTGGAAAAACACAGAAATCGTCTTCAATTGCATCATTTTTATGGCGGCTAACATGAATTAATAAACAAATTGTCGAATTTCCAATAAAAAAGCAGCACCCCATTTGAGGAAAGGATTAATTTTGATCCAAAAAGAAGAATTGATTGAAATTGAGACTGCTCCAAGAATGGTATGTTTTTCAATAGGATCACTTCTTTCTTATTTTTTTAGCAATGGTGATAGAAACTGCTTCAAGAAAGCTCTGTTTTCAAAAGGATTAGTTCTCTCTAATTTCTTTAGCAATCAATGGTGACAACTACAAAAAAAAATTTAATGGGTTTCGTAAGTTACGGTGAAAATACAAAACCCAAATCGAGGAAACAAAGAATATTTCTTTTAATTTTTAATAATAGAAGAGAATAATGAGAAAATAAGGCTAATCAAGTATATAAGTTTTTCCAAGTGCATTAGTTTAAAATACAGCAGCTTCGTTCGCCGGCGAGGCTGGCTGGCATCGTGGCCAATGACGATGAGAGGTAAGGGGCAGAGGAGAGGATTTCGTGGGATGGAAAGAAAGAAAGAGAGATGGTGTGCATGGGGAATGTTAGGGGAAATGAGAAAGCGGCTACAGTCGCCGGCAAGGTTGCCAGCCAGTGACGGTGAGAGGCAGGGGGGACGAGAGGGGTTCATGGGGTGTGAGGGAAGAGAGAGAGAGTGTTCAATGGGCAAGAGAGAGAGAGAGAGAGAGAGAAGTGACTCTTCTTTTTAGGCGTTAAATTCAAGGCACAAATAGCCCCTACAACAAAAATGGGTATTTACGGCGTTTTTTTTTAAACGCTGTAAAATTAAAAATGGTCATAAAGTCATGAATATTGCATATTTAAGAAAAACATTAGTATTCACGGTGTTTATATATAAACTCCGTAAAAGCATTAGTAGTCACGGCGTTTTCTAGTATTAACGGCATTTTTTACATGCCGTAAAAGTGTTATTTATTCACGGCGTTTATTAAATGCCGTTAAAGGTGTGAGATAAATTTACGGCGTTTTAAAAACGCCGTGAAAAGTCTTAATAACGGTGTTTTTTATAAAAACGCCGTTAATAGTTTGCCGCGAAATTTTGGCTTCCCTCTTTTTCTTTTCTTTTCCCCGTGCCCTCATTTGCTCACTCTAAGCTGCTCTCATCTCGTTCTCTCTACTCTGCTCCGCCGTTCACCCTATTCCCCTTGCCTTGCCGTCGATATTCCCCTTGATGCTGATCTGTAGATATGAACAGAAGCTACCCCCTTCTCTCTCCCTGTCTATCTCTTTCTCCCTCCAAACCCAAGCTCTCCATCGTCTCTGAAACTCATCGCCGGCCGGGAAGGAGTAAAGTTTGTCGCCGCGAAGGAATGCGTGCCTCTATTTTATTCCCCTTCCCCTTCTGAGTCAGAAATTTCTGGTGGCTCGTGGCGAGAGGTTTGGAACCCTGTATTGGATTCTCCATCGTTACCAATGTAAGTTCCTTTTCTAATGGCCAATTTGTTCTTTTGTATAGTTGTTATTCCATATTGAAAATCACTTTTAAAGTATGTAGAAGACGAATTGTTGATTACGATGGTTTGACACAATCTTGTGTGTCTTCTAATTAAATGGGGTGAGTAACAATTCAAGTTAATAACCCATTTGTCAAATGTAGTTAGAATGCATTTTTCTTCATCATAGATGAAGAATTGATTTTCCAGAACTCTGTATCTTCGGAATTAAAGATGAAAGGTTGAGGGTTGGAGATTATTAGGTAATTGCTAATATAGACCATAGATATATTACATAGTCCCTGCAATCGGTGGGCATTGAGTGATGCGAAGCAAATATTTAATGGCTGGTTTCTCTTGGTAGCTTGGAGTATCATTGTGTGATTAGTTTTGACATATCTGTATTGGTTATGCTGTAAAGTGAAGTAAAAGAATCTTTTCATAGTTAGGTATTGAAATCTTGATTTAACTGTTAAAAGTTCGGTGCTTGAATTTGTTTGAAATCTCGATAGCTTAATTTTTCCTCCTGTCTATTGTGCAGACGTTGAGTTGGTGGACAAAAAGAGTGTATAAAATTTTAATAGATGCATGCATTATTGTAGGTCCATACGAATAAGATTAAGACAAACTCCCCTGTTTTAATCAAAGTCAAATCACCATCAATCTAATTAAATAAAGCTTGATTTTCATTGTGTGGAAGGCCAAGTTGAGAACATCTTATTTTCAATAAAGTAGAGATGCAGCATGAGGCTAGGAAAAAAGGTTTTTTATTCTTAAATAACAAGATTAGGCAGATAAAGTGGTACCTTTTTCATAAAGTTAAGCTGTCTTAGTAAGGACACTGTGGATAATGAAAAATTTAAAATAGTCAGTTGCATCCAGCATACTTATCCAATTAGATACTGTATGTGGCAGCGACAAAACATAGCCATCATTAGACTCGCCAAATTGAGTTAGAACAATGACTGGAGTCCTCCGTGAGGCATACGCAGTACTGACTGTGGCATCAGCCAAGCATTGACCCACTTGTTATTGTCCAAAGCATTGTAGTAGATGAGTTACTAGAATGAAGTCATCATCATTGTTTTGATCAACTGGTACCACCATTGTCATCATCAAAACATCTCTCTTTACTTTTACTATGGACAAATTGAAGATATATAACTAAATTTTTTATCTTCTAGATCTCTGCTGGCCCTTCCATTAACCCTCCAAAGTCTGATCCATATCACGTGTATGGTCAACTTCTTTGCCATCCTTTTATTATTCAAGGCTTTGATCGAAAGCTCTTTAATTAATCGATCCTACATTCATTTTTCTAAAGTTCTTCGAAATTCAAATAGAGATTAAAGGTTGATCAGCTGTATCATATGCACCACTTTATGGGTTCTCATGCTGTGATTTGGCAAGTCACTAATTTACCAATACTTTTCACGACCAGTTTCGTGTTGCATATACTATCAAAAAAATGATCAAAAGAATTCAAGCACAGGCTAGGGCCAAAAGTGCGGGCGTTATACGATCCAATGAAGTGGTGGCCTTGCGTGGAAAGCAAGGATTAGTCAGATTCTCACAGCTAGGACATCTCATTGCTTAGCAAAAAGAAAAGAAAAAAAAAAGTGAGTAATTGAATTGCTTTTAAAAAAATGCTAAATGTTCTAAAAAAATTTATTCCACAGTCAATGTGTTCTAAATGATATAGTAAATAATTCAGGCATTCTCTTTTTCTAGAAAAATCTCTTTTCGATAATAAATAAAGGCTCGAATTCATTTGGGACAACTTTTTTGAAATATACTTTTACTACTTGGAGAACAATTCCATCACATAGTATTTTTCAAGGTTAAGCTCATCAAATCATGTTTTTACATATCAAATTTCATATATACTTGAAGTAAGAGTTAGGAAAAGCTAGGAGGTTACAACTTTTGCTACAATCACTTCTAGCATGAAAATTTTGTCATCCATTCTACCATTTCTCAAGTAGTCCAAAAGTGATTATCACCCTATCTCTTTAGATCAAGTGGAATTTAAGCTTCTAAAGTAATTTTAGCAAAAACCAGCTCAAATGGTGTGAGACCCCTTACATTTTCAGCAACAAGCTGGGGTGTGAAGTGGCCTGCTTCTGCCACGTGACTTGCTAAACCAGAAACCATCCTGTTTCAACAGGGTTTGGCCCTGTGTGCCGTTTGCCCATTGTTTTCCCCCATCATCAAAAGAAACATTGATGCACTTGCACATGGATGCTCCAACGTGAGGCTTGAAGGGAGTGCTACTGCATTTTCAGCAGGGGAGCCATGCTTCATCAGTTTCAGCAGAGTGAGGACCTGCTGCAACTGCACTGTGCATGCATGTGTGGATAGAGAGGGGATGAGCAGCATGTACATTAGTAGAATAATCCAAATAACCATGCCCACCAAACCAAGTGGTTTTCCACTACCAACATGCAATAATGCTAGAGAAATCGTTAAGTGCATAAAAGAAAGCATTATTATTATCTTGTATTATTATTATCTAGACTTTTTACGGCATTGCGATAGACGGCATTTTTTGCAGTGTTTGAAAACGCCGTGAATAGTTATTTACGGCGTTTTTTAAACGCCGTAAAAAGCTATTTTTCTTGTAGTGAGCCATCAGATTTTATCTAATCCAACGGTACATATTTTGAGTATGTATAAGAGTCATTTTTATGTGTAAGGTGATCCTATCCCATA
>JAESVK010067594.1:3472-15834 GCA_017140935.1 Hamamelis virginiana
TTGAATGTGTCCCTCAGAATATAAAATATTGTAGTGACTATTCTGGGGGACACATTCAAAGACTAGTATTGAGACAAACTCAATTCAACTCAACTAAGCATCTAACATGCACCCAACTATTTTGGGCTTGTTCTCTAGTGACCCATTTAGTTAATGCTCTGCTTATTCCTTTCTTTAATTTTGAAAAAACCTCATAATTTGGCATTTTTGCAGAGTTGGTGTCATTTTTGTTTGTCTGTTAAGCTATTAAGTAGCTGTATATCAATCGCTTGATATAGACTAAATCCAACCAAACCTAACTTAATATTATAGTCATTATGTTACTTATGTACTGGAAGGCATCTAATTTAGCTTGTTTTGCTTCTGTACTGTTCAATTGAAATTTGGATCACCACACAAACCCCCCCCCCCGCTACCGCCCTTTTTTTTTTCCTCTCTTTTTTCGTTTCTTTCCAGGCAAAGTCCTAGTTTAAAAATGTTTAAAAATTGTTATTTTGAGAAGTCTTTGTCTACGACAACATTTATTCGATGCCTTGAATACTGATTTCACAAGTCTCTTATTTCAAAATTCAAATACATGGTGTGGAAAAATTTTCTCGACTTTGTCAACATTCTTTTGGGGTGCTCCAAATTAAATTGGGACAGTCCTTTGTATTTTATATGGCATTTTGAAACAATTTACAGTGTTTTTAATTTTTCTTAACACTTGTCTGGAAAGAGGCATTTTACAATTTCAGCAAATGACCTCATTTTTGTTTGTATTTGGTGTTTTGGTTATGGTGTATCGTTATTTCATTCCCATATTGTATGTTAAAATGGTATGTGAAACACCGGGTAGTGTACTGTGTACATCAATTTCCGCAAGCCGTCAGTACGCCTTATTAATTGCAGAAAGCTAACTAATAAATAATTTGTTTATTGTTCTTGATATGGGGTTAGATGATCAAGAATTTAGAGAATTGAAAAAAAAAAATCTTGATCAAATAAATCACGGCTAAGAGTGGAATCTTAAAGTAGGCAAGTAGCGTAATCACAGCATAGATTCTTCCCAGTTATGTTTTACTGAAACAAAACAAAGGTTTAGGACATCACTGATAAGACCAAAGACAAAGCTAGCATAGAATGAGGGAGTTTTTTTTTTTTATTTTTAAATTTATATCCTACAACTCTTTGAAATCTTGAATTTGTCTCCCTTGATATTTTTGTCGTCCCCTTTATTTTACTTTCCTACCCCTTTTTTATGAAGATTGTAAAGAATAGATTGCATAACAAAATGGAAGATCAATTGATGAATGGTAGCTTAGTTTGTGGTTATTAAGAGAGGTGTATTTGATAGGTGTTGATTATAAAGCCATTATACAACGCTTTCAAGAGATGGGACCTCAGTGAGGACAATTGTAAATGTATTGAATTGAAATATGGTTTATCAAATATCTATGGATAAATACAGACAACCAATTAAAGTTTGCCTCCCCTAAACTAAATTCCTAGCTTCATTCCTGCGTAAGACTTTGACATTGAGCATTTTTAAGTAGTATATTGATTCATAATAGATGCAATTATAAATCACTTCGAAGTAAATTAAGTGCATAATCATTTTTGTATATTTGTTGTTAGGAAAATGCTATATCTCCCAAAAATATTGTCCCAAAAGTGTATCCCAAATGATGTGGCTGTTGATTTAACTATTCTTTTTTTTAGCAAATTCTTTAATTAATAATAAATGAAAGCTAGGATTGATTTGGGGTGATTTTTTGGGATATATAGCATTACTCTTGTTGTTATTCATATGAAGTTTGCATTGGAGCACCATGAACCTGTAATAGAAAACTTACCGTAGATAATTTACGCCTAGTGAAGCCTATTTTTGTCAGCTGAACTGTTAAACAACAGGAATTAGATTGCAACAAACATGCAGGGCTGAGCAGTGAGTGCATTGCAAATTATTTTTTTGCCCATGGAGACTACAATAAGCATCTATTGCTATTATAAAATGTGTTTTAAAGCATAACAATCCTATTTTCATGCAACCTACTAAAGGTTATGTATAGTAAAACATGAGGTTTATCACTTTTTTTTTTTTTTCCATACGTATTTCGTTTTCAATTTGCACTTACTCACCATTTATCACCTTTTTGGGCTTCCTTTCCCATGTCCAAACCAGCTCAACTGGTTTTCCGTTGTTTTGTTACTTATTGGAAGATTTTGGTTTTTGGTTCTTATGATCAAGCCACACAAAGCTTCTCCGGGCCCGTTTGCATTAGCATTTCCTAGAATCACTTTTGGAGCTTAAAATTTCACTTGATATAAGAGGAGGAATGATAATCACTTTTAAACAACTTAAAGGATGATAGGATGCTTGACAAAATTTTCATACTAATAGTAATTATAGCAAAAGTTAGGAGGCCCCAACTTTTACCATAATCACTTTTAGTATGAAATTGTTGATATGTGAAGACATTGTTTGAACATAATTTAAAAGAGATGTAAAAAATAGTTCTCCAAAAGTGATTTTAGCATAAGCTAACGCAAACGGGCCCTTAGTGAGCTGCTTTCTTTTTTTAATATCAAATGAATGATCAGTAACATTATTTTGTGCTGAACAACTTGTGCTTTGTACTGTGGTCTGTTACTTGGCTAATTTATTTGGCCCCACAAACATGCTCAGATTGTTTTCTTGACTTTTGTTGACCTTAACAGGGCAGCTGCGAGGCACTTGATAGATCATGCGGGTGCTGTGGAAGCTTTGTGGGGGATGAGTTGCAACGGGAGCAATGCGAGTCAGCTTGCGACTTTGCAACTCATGTTTTTTGCCACACATGTGCCCTTTGCCAGGAAGGTCGTGAGCTCCGTCGTAGGCTGCCACATCCTGGATTCAATGCCCAACCCATCTTGGTTATGATCCCCCCTGGTGAGCAGACCATGGGCCGTGGTGGGGCCTGAGCGTGATGATGCAGCATGGCGTGTCGTAGTGTGTCTATACTTTTAGTTGTATGATGTGATATTGCTGAAATTTGGTATTTTAGACCGTAATTGCATTATATGAACTGCTTTGGAAGACCTTTCGGTTTACTCAAACCGAGCATAATAAGATATACTATATGGATACTTTTCCTATGTTAATATTGTATTTGTAATATATAATAATAATAATAATAATTGTATATGTGCATTTTTTGGGTATACCTGGAACAAAGTAATGAATGTGAAATAGAAAGGGGACCAACCTCTGTTTCTCATCTTCTAACCTAGCTTGTCAGTTTTGGATAACCATCTTTTTAACTCTTAAGAGAAAGTCCACGCCTCTTGTGTCCAGATCCTTTGCTAGAAAATGGTTGTGCTTGAGTATGCTAGACTTCCTCTGGGATGAATCCAATGGCTGAGATTGGATGGAGCCCCAAAATGGCAACCACATTTGCGTTTGGAACCAAATTAGCCCACTTACGGCATCCTGCCCAACCAATTACAACCAAAAAAAAAAACAAAAAAACAAAATTTCAAACAAAATCAGAACACCCAAATCACTTGATATGAAGCTCCAGATATCTTTCAAACGACAGGTTTGAACAAGACAATACCAAAATGAAAATAGGGTTTTCATGTCCTTGATATAATTCTGCAATGTTGCATTTAATATGTGACAAGTTACTAAAATGAAGATCAAATTTAATAAAATATGATGAGTAATTTTATGTAAATCTAGTTTGTACTCAACTAATTTTTGTATGAACAAGACTTCGTTTATTAGATGAGAATCACGTTATTCATCAGATTAGTCGACTGAAACTAATTTGGACACAGGGATATAGCAAATGTTCCCACTGTATTTGATCAGTTTCGGTTCTTGGATTTGATAGTACGTTCGTTCAGTGCCAATCTTCTTTCTCCCTGAATTTCATTAAATGTTAAAAGTATTGTTGGTTAGGGGAGGGGGAGAAAGGGAACAATTGCATCTTGGACACGATACATTATGACAATCGGTAATTTTCTTATGAGGACGTGGCTTTTTGGATGGAAATTTTGAAAAATCAACGGTTGCATTAAATATTCTTCTTATATAATATCATATATGTCAAAATCACACGGTCAGTTTCTAAAATACATACTGTGAAAAACTGTGACAATATCTAACTGTAAAAACTATAATAGTTTTTCAAAGTCTATCTTTTAGGATTTACATTACATACTATTACATAAGTATAGTATCTAAATCAACATTCGGTTTTTTAAAATACCCATTTTACAATAGCCAAAAACCCACATCCTTATACAAACTTATATATATAGTGATAGGTTCCATTTTTATCACTTGTTTTCAAAACAACAATATGGGTCGAATATTTTGACAAATTGATCATTGGATTAGAAGCTCTTCTTATGTATGTCTTGCATGCAAAAAATCATATTAATCTAATGGTCAGGTTTTCAAAATGCCACTATAAAAAACTGTGATGTATCTAATTAATAAAAAAATATAATAGTTTTTTACAAAACCATATTTTTAGAAATAACCGTTGAATCACAGTGATTTTTGGCATGAGTGATATACATAAGAAATGTATCTAATCTAACAATGTGTTTTTTAAAATATTTAACCCACATTAGTGTTTTGAGAACGAGTAATAAAAATGGTGGTAAAACAAGAAGTAATATATTAGAACTGATCTTGTCAAGACGTTCTTACACTTCTTATCGAGTTATCGTTAGCCCATCCCTTTTGGGAACCATAGGATAAATATTTTGAAAAACCGACCGTTGGATTAGATAATCTTCTTATAAATGCCATGTCTGCCAAAAATCACAGTGATCCCATAATTAATTTTCATAATATAGTTCATGAAACACTTGAACAGTATTTACCGTTGAATGTTGTCAAAGTTGTTTAAATATCTATATTTTAAAAACCAGTCGTTCGATCACAGTAATTTTTGGCAGACATAACATACATATGAAGATTATTTAATTGAATGATCGATTTTTCAAAATACCTCTCCTAGTGAAAATGGACTAACAATAAAAAGTGTAAGAACATTCTGGTAGGATTGATTCTAATATACCCATATATAATATAATTATAAAAACCTACTACTCCTGTCATCTGCTGCTATTTGTGTTTTTAGCTATTACTCCCTTTGTGGGGTTAAGAAAATGCCCGCATATATAGGCTCTTTAATTTATTTCTAGCTTCATCATGCATGAATTCCTTCTAAAAGAGTATTCGTGCTGTAAGTTCTATTTAGTTATATATTTTTCTCTCTAAATGGTAGATTTGCCTTTGTAGCTGTTTACTGTAAAAAATGCCATGTGGGCATTATAGAAATTGCCACATAGGCATACAGTAATGAGTAAGGTGATGCCATGTAAGCTTTTAGAATATGGAGAGACTTATACACGTGGCGGCTTGATGAGAAGCACAAAACGGTTAAACATGGCTGAAGTGGTGCTAAATAGTTTCTGGAAATGGACATAAGCAGTTTCTAGAAATGGACATAATGGGGTTATGGGCCATCAAATAAGGAACATGGGAGAAGTGGGCTGGAAGCAGTTATAGCCCACTGTCTATAAAAAACGGAAGCAGCAACAAGTGAAGGACACACAAAGTCAATCCAAAAGCCCATGGCAAACTTCTTTTCATTAGTTTAAGTAATTCTCCAGTAACAGCGTTCATCTTCATAGCAGTTCATCATTTACAGTAGCAGCAGTTCGTCATTTTCCAGTAGCGGTTCATTAGTTGTTCGGTTAGTTTGTAATTGCATCTTTTAATTTCTAATTTCATAGTCTAATCTTTATTTCAATTAGCAATGGAGTTTATTTCCCATCTAGTTCATTCATGTAATTTAAATATTTCTTTTGTCATTTCAATTCCATTTAGCTTAACTTCAGTCAATGAATCTTTTTATTTCTAATCTATTTTCTTTCATTAAGTCATTATTTCTCAGTCTTTTTGATTTGTTAACACTAGAACCCAAGAGGATTAACCTCTGATTCTTGTCAATTGCCTGATTCCCATTTTAATTCCAAAGTGACCGACTAGGCATCTAAGACCTTTTCTTAGATTCTCGGCCTAGAAGGTGCTAGAGGTCGTGTTCACACGATCTTTGGGCTTTCCAAGCCCTGGCACGTCCGCGCATCAAGACCTTACACCAGAAGACCTAATCTCGAGACCGTATCGCTTTCACCGGGAACAGTAGCTAACTGATCTTACCATTTAGTTCCTTTCTAAAATATCTCTATTTTCTCTCTCTCCTCTGTGTGAGGGAAACCCCATTCTCTCTCACCCCATTTATTTCTTTAAAAAATATATATAACTAATCATATTAATTCAGAAAAAAACTACGTCTCTGCCACAATGCCAATGTCTTCTATATGAGTCAGTGATTTTCATTTTTTTGCATTTAAATTTAAAAATTTTCTATTTTTGAGGATATATAGTTGTGAAGGATTCTAATTTGATTTGTAAACCCTAATTTTTATTTTTATTATTTTATTTTTTTTTAATTCTAGAAGAGTTTGTACTTTATGTTAATTCCTAAGTTAGAATATAATCGTTTCTCAACAACCACTTATTCACTACACAAGAGATGAATTTCATTGCATTTTGAATGAATTTTCACTGCACTAATCATCTCAATGAAATTTACAAACAGTGTAATAAATTTTTTGAAGAAAATAAAGGAGGTGAGAGAGATGAGGTTTTCTCTTCAAATTGATGAGGAGGAGGAGAGTGAAGAGAGTTAGTAAGGAAATTTTTTTTTCCTTATAGTGCTAAAAGGACTTTTGACGACGGAAGTTTTAAATACATAAATTTAAGAGTTAAAATGCCCTAAATCAGGACCTTGGCCATTATATATTTCCATCGTCTTATTAGGTACAATATTATTTTTTCTGAGACAATCTATCATATAGTTCACTACATACTTATGCCTTTGGGGAGCAGGCCTTGAGACATCATTATTTGGACTGGGCTTTACCAGGCTTCAACCACAATCCTAACCCCAGGCATGGCCTTGACACTATTTAAGTTGAGATAGGGATAGCAATTTGCCTCATCCCCATCTGCTCTGGTTATATACATATATTCTTATACTCTTATAAATTTTATATTATTTTTAAATTATTCATTATATATATTTGGTTTAAATGACATAGCTATTTATTATATTTAAATATTTTGTTTTATTTATATAATATACTATTGCTTAAATTGATATATTGGACTATAGCTTGTAAGAGTCCTTTGTTTTATATTACATTTGGTAAAAGTATTGATAAAAAATTTAAAATGCCTAACCGAGATTTTACAAACCATTAGGGATAGGGATAGTACAAAAATAATACACCCCCATCGGTTCAAGGTTCAAGGTTCAAGGAGGGGGACCGGGACATAATATTGTAGTCGGGATCAGTGAAAAACCTACCCTGCTGTCGTCCCTCGGTTGAGATCAGGTTAGGTAATATTGGGCCTCAGGCCTGGCCTTAGCCCCAAAAACTAAGCTAGGCCACGCCCGTTTCCACCTTTACATCCCTAATATTTGTTTTCACTTAGGCCACGCACAATGGGGGTGCAACTCGAAACGGGTCATATTGGAAATCGGTCAAATCTAATCAATTCGAACCAGTTCTGAATTCGAATAGGTCATTGTTCCAATTCTTCAATTCAAATTCAATTTGGACTGGTCATTTGATTTGGCCTTTTGGGAAACAGTCAAATCCAAAATCCGAATTCAATTTCCTACTTATGTGTGTCATGTATGCCAAAAATTCACAATGAACCAATAGTCTGTTTTTAAAAAATGCCACTGTGAATAACTATTGTACTATGATATTTAAAATAAAATTAAAAAGATTTTTTAATAGTGAAATATTTTAAAATCAGACCGTTAGATCAATTTGATTTTTGGTATTTATGACTAACATAAATAGGTACTTAATTTCTTATTAGTATTTCGAATTTTTTTTATATGCAAATATATAGTAATTATTATAGTATTGTTTGTTTTCTTGTATAAAAAAATTATCCTTTTGGAGGTTTATTTTGGATCATTAGACTAAACATTTTTATTTATTTATTTTATTTACTGTTACTTTACATAATGGTTAATACTTAATTGTTATTTTGTTCAATTGTTTAATTATGTGAAAGTATAAATTTTACATTTTTATTTGTTATAACACGGAAAAAATCAAGTCCTTTTGCAGCTATAATTGAATTGGATATTAGAAAAAAATTTTAAATCTTTATTTCATTTTTCTTTTAATGAAGAACTGGTCGAATCCGAATTGAATTAGGATTTATTCAGAACCGGTCCGAATTCAATTAGGATTGGTCCTTGTCCTTGAAAGCCTAATCCGAATTAGTTCGAATTGGTTCTCATTTACCCTCAATCCGATCCGATCCAATAAATATAAGTTGCACCACTTATGCATAATGCTTGTAAAACACGAGACACGACTCTGTCAAGTGTCTGGCTAGAGCCCAGATGCTTATTCAATTTGACCTGGAGAACAAAATCAATTATACATGCTAAAGTCCTGATGAATTTCCAAGCTCCATTTGACCGCAATAAAAATGGAAATCGCTATTGACAAAGCCATTCAGTTGCTGCCCAAGTTTTTCAAACTGAAAATGTCCAGCATGCACCAAAACAGTTCTAGCAAATAGCAATAGCCCCCCCCACCTCACCATTGACAATAATAGAAACACAAGAAGAATTAAGCCGCCGCCACCACCACAAAGGGAAATGAAGAACAACAGACAACACTAGGAAAACACAGCATTCTTAACTCCAAGTCTTCAATCGACCCAAACATCGGGAATAACTTCTAATTATGCCGCTAAAATTTCTTTTCAAAATTAAAAGAAAGAAAGAGAGTGTAACTAGGGTACTGGAACCATGATGTAATAGACAAAGGGACAGAGAATCTGAACGCAGCACAGAATCATCATCTAAATGGAAACAACAGTCAACAGATAACAAGTCTAAAACGTCTACTCTCCTGGTGCTGAAACACCTTGCTTGAGTTTCTCCCTCTTCATCTTCTTCTTGGAGACTGGCTTCTTTTTCCTTGGAGGTAGTGTCTTCTGTGCATACATGTAAAGTAAATAATTTCCAACCAAGAATACCAGTAGTAGACTCACAACAAGAAGTAGCACTATCAATCCAGGGTTGAACCCTTTGGCCTCGGCATCCTTGATCATGTTTTCCTGTTCATCCAACAAACAAGCAGTGTAAATGTGTATCACATTCTGACAACCATCAGACAGCAAACAACAAAAAGAGAGCAGGGAAGGAAAACCCACACAACACACTACTTGAAGTTTTTTAGTCTGAAACTATCACCCTTTAACAACTTAGAAAGGCCAAAACGAATTGTTTGCACGTGTTTTCTATGGACAATAATCTTGATTACTTTGTATAAAACTCATCTCAAACATCAGTTCGATTTGAGTTTTCAATTGTTTTGTTGCATCCATGTTTCAAAGTAAGGTTCAAACCATCCCTGGTCAAGTGAGTGCACACATGGGTATGTCGTGGGAAAGCAGGTGTGGGTGTGGATGAGAAGGATGCATATATTCAAGAACCCCAATTAGCTAAACCTTACAATTCACTCAGTGGCAAGTAGACAGAAAAATAGGGAGAGAACTGGTCAATTTTCAGTAATAGAACAGAAAATTGATAGGGAAAGATGGAGTGACTGCCGATTTTGGCACCTATGTTCTTTAGGGCCAGCCCTGAGGTCCTGGGGGCCCAAATTAAAGCGAGGGCCAAAAATGGGGCCTTACTATGTATAGATTATAAAAAAAATTTCACCACCATGAAAAAACTTCCCACATTCATTGATTAATTTTTTTCCAAAATTTTCTTGGAAATCAAACATAGCTATGAAAGGAAAAAAAAAATTGAGGAGAAAAAAGGAAATGTTGAAGGTAAAGCAAGCGATGTAGCTAAGGCGCTTAGCCCCTCCGTAAGAGAAGTCTAATTCCACCTATCTCTCTTCTTTTTAATTTGCAATCAATCAAAAACTTCTTTTGAATTTTTGACATTTATAATTTTTCCCTTCATCCGAAGCCATTTGATATTAACATAGCCAGCCTAAAAGCCCTAAAATTAAAATCCTAAATCAAAAGTCCCAATCTCACAAAAAGTCAATAACAATAAGTAAATTTATACTATCATATATAGCAAATCTAAAGCCTCAAAATGAAAACCCTAAATCAAAGAGGGCCATGAGGGAGAGAGAGAGGGGGAGAGAGAGTAGAGGGAGAAGTTATTTTTAATGTCAATAATGTCATAATAGGCCTATGAGGGAGACATGAGAGGGCCACAAAATTTTCAATGTAGTAGAATGGATTCAGCAATTAGGGGCCCTAATAAAAGGCAAAAAATGGGGGGCCCAAGGCATAGGCCAATAGCAAGAAAAGAAATTATGGAACAATCAAATTCTGTAAGTCACATTTGACCTGGAGTTGAACGTGCAAGGAAATCAATTATCAACCTGCAGCATACATATATGACTTGCATGGCAAGACCATTTGAGGTGAATCACAATGCTTTTAACCAAAGAACGCATAACAAGACATTTTCAAACTAAACCTATCTTGAGAAGGTTCTGCTTAGTGTTCTAACTTCCCAGGAAATTTGGACTTGGAAATACCAGAAAAATAAAAATAAATGAAAAAGGGAAAATAATACATATGATTGACATTCAACATAAACCTTTGAAGTAGCATGGGCACCAAGGGTAGTATGCCTTTTCTTAGGGTTTGGAAGGTCTCAATCGAGATGCAGGGATCTATGGGATAAAAGGATTTAATCCCATGCTCCTATCAGCCGTGGCTTTTGGGAGTATTAGGTAAATCCCTACATCACAATGTTATCTATTCAAATGGCGAGGAAGGTTTCAGAGAAAAAGTACAGGAAAAGTGAACTGAATATTGCCCTTAACAATATCTGCTTTATCTTTTGGAACTTCTTTTCGGGTTGAGTACTCTCCAAGATGTGGAAAACAATGGGTGGAGCCATACATTTTTCTGTCCTTTTCTAACTATTTTAGGACTGGGCAGTTCTTTGTCCCCTTATTTTTTCAGTTCATTATAAAATGAGAAACCAACACGTAAGGGCCCCAACTGATCTGTAGAGAACTTCTTTTTCATATTTCGAAAAAAAGAAAAAAGAAAAAAAGAAAGATTCTCTTTGGA
The DNA here is from genome assembly GCA_017140935.1 of Hamamelis virginiana. NCBI lineage: Eukaryota > Viridiplantae > Streptophyta > Magnoliopsida > Saxifragales > Hamamelidaceae > Hamamelis > Hamamelis virginiana. The sequence goes on from JAESVK010067594.1 coordinate 14,673, forward strand.
TCTCAAAAAGTACTGGAAAAAGGAAGAAAAATGCTCAAACATGGATTCCTTAAGCAATTTTACTGTTTTCCTTTCCTTTCCCATGACCTTTATAAGATTGAAACAAACGCTAGATAAAACAAGAATTTCATTGCTCTTCTTTCTTTATTCATCTCTCAGATGTTATGAACAAAATTTATCTATAATAACTTGAGGGCATACCTTTTTTAAGTATTGACAAGTAAAAAAAAAAAAGGATGTATGAAACATACAGAGCAAAAATAGAAAAGAAATAAGAAACAGAGTCAAGCCAAAGGAAAGAAAGGGCCTGTGCATATAATCATTAACAACAGAAACCCAAGAAACTGGAAGACCCTACCATTCCATGCAAAGCAATAGGGATAACATATAAATGTACAATGAAAACATTATGGAAATAAAACCAAATCTACAATCGCATGAATTTAACATTAAAGTGCAACCGAAACATGGAATATATGCGTTAAACGAAAAGGAAGAAGGGGGAAACAAAAAGATAGGTCTAAGAGTAAAGAGAAGCATGTAAAGAAGTTTTCCATTTGACAAAGAAGTTAAACAGTACCCAAAGATTCTAAATGAGAAGCAAGCATGACTTAAAGAACAATATAATTTCCAACAAAGTAGAAGACCAAGAATTCGCGATAATTTTTTGCGTAACAATTCTAAAATTAAGAATAAAGGTAGCAAAACTGGTAGAAAACACAATCATACGAGTTTTTTAGACCAATTGAAACTGCATCCAATATCACAAAGTGAAAAAGGTACAAAAAAGAAATATGTCTTGGATCTTATAGCCTCAAAGTTCAGAGAAGCTTTGACATATAAATAATAATCCACAAATATCAATCAAGTGCCGTTTGGTTGCTGAGAATTTGAAGGCTCCTAATCAAGCACTGCACGCCAGAACCACATGGGTTCATGTGTTCAACCAATTTTTTGACCCTGCACGTATATTGGGCTTCAATCACGCCTAGGCCTAGCATAATTATCCACTAACATTTGCCCCGCCCCCCCCCCAACCCAACCCAACCCACAAAACCCCCATTTTTTAATTTAAAATTATAAAGTTTAAAATTCAAAAATGTTATGTAGTCATTAATACGGTTACCCCAACCTTCCAATTTCCAATTTTCAATTTCCAAGA
>JAESVK010067599.1:5481-19075 GCA_017140935.1 Hamamelis virginiana
CCGGCCCTTCATGCACCCCGTTCCCCCCCCCGCCGCCCCGCCCCCCCCGCGCGTAATGCCCATAACATTCATGTTACAAAAGGTAGTTATTACTTTTGGGCAAGTTCACTGGCTTGACGTTGATGCTGAAATGGGTCAAATGACTGTAGTTACTGAGTATTGCATGAATCTCATTTGGCCGCAGCCATCTTGCTTGGGCTTCCTCAATTATGGTCTTAACATCCAAATCTGTCCATGGAACAAGGAACCACAAAAAATCAATAAGCACAGCAAATCAAATCAAATAAGCGTTACCAAATACTGATTTACATAAGTATATCAAGAATACAACAGCCAAAATGCAACAAGAAGCAAATGGAAAAAATGGAATAACACTCAACTTAACAAAGCCTTATCCCAACTAACTTGGACAGCTAAACAAATGTCACCATTCCATTCTCTGTATGACCAAAATTTCCATTGAATCATAGGCCATCATATCTTTTCCTGTGCTTCTAGGTCTTAACCTGAATCATATCACTCCTCTTTTTCCCACAAATGCATTCATTTGTAAGTCTATCCTTTCTCATCTTCCCTCTCATCCACAACCTAACATTCTCAAATCTTCATTCAATCCCTTTTTATGATCAAAACAAAAATAACAATAATAAACAAAATATCAAACACGTAAACCAACAACTTTAATGCTTCAATTTCACAAAAAATTATGACCACTGAGCATGAACTTAATTTGCACTAAATTTCAAACCCGGCCCCCCCCCCCAAAAAAAAAAAAAAATAATAAAGGATAAAAATTGTAACAAAAAAATCACTCCAGCATCTATCAAACCGCAAGCAACGCCCTTCTTTTCTTCTTTGTAATTTCTTTCCCTTTTTAATAAACCTCATTTCTGAAATAAACAATAGGAAAGAAAGAAAGAACGAAGAAATGAAGAATCAAAATGTTATAATAAAAGGTTAGGACTAAAGTGGTAGTTGTAATATTCTAAATTGAGTAAATTCTCTTTTCTTTTCCTTAGATTTATCAATAACCAAACACAGCTTAAGCTAGCACATACTTCTCGCAAATCAAAAGAAAATCTCAACATTCAAACACCATCAAGAGTAAACACTAAAGTAAAAACCTAGTAAGTGCACCTTCCAATCAACCAAACGCAAGAAAGAAGACACCAACAAAACCACCACCAGACCAAATGAATTCAATCCCGAAGCAGAAACAATAGACTCTCAGTAACAAAAACCAGAAAATATGTGTGTGTGTGTACATATATGTATAAGCGCCGTGACCGTACCTTCCATTGTACGGAATCCATGAATCTCCGACCCTGCAAGTCGCCCAGGAACGCTACTACTTTCCATGGCCCCAAAACCTCCGATAATTTCGACCGATTCTCAACACTTACACGACAATTCACAATATTAAACCAGACAGAAACTCCAATCTATCAAACAAATTTTTCATACAATCAACAAATTTAGAGAGAGAAACAGATAGAGAGAGATTGGAAAAAAGGAAAAGAAAAAGGTAGAACCATAGAAAAGAACTTTTGGATACCTGATTGAAGAGAGAGAGATCACTGTTCAAACTGTACGAATGAACAAGTAGCAACTCAGCAATCCAGTGAGTCCATTACCGTCAAAAGTCGAACTGAATAAAGAAATGCAGAGAAAACGCTTCTTCCCTGTAAAATACGTACAATAATTGGGGGAGGGAAAATAGAGTAATAAAATATATACATATATATATATATATATATATACACGGAGAAATAAATCATAAATGCACAAATAAAAAGTGTACAAGAAGGTCAAGGCGCGTCATCTTTGTATCTGTTCCAATGTATGACGGTACAGAAAAAGAATGGGCTGATGATCGTGTTTCTGTATACGTGGACCAACTTTTGGGCGTATGATGTTAAACCAGAACGTCTGATTTAGATTTGGTTGGTGAGTGCACGTATGTCGTTGGAAAAGCGTCAATCTTAGAATTTCTCAAAAAAAATATTGATTGGTCGAGGCTTATCTTGAATTTATTTATTATTTATCAAATTACATTTAAGGCCCCACATTTTTTGAAATTTTGCCTCTTCTTTTTATGACGGGTCATTTACTTAACGCTGACAAAACATTTAATGACGTGTCGTTTACTTAACGCTGACAAAATAGATGAAAATAGATTTTATGTACTTTTTAAGATAAATGTTGTATCGCGATGGTTGGTACAAATTTGGATAATACACGGTTTAATAATTTGAAGGGATCAAATTTTAATTTTAAGAGTGTTTGGCTACAACTCTTTTTTGTCAATTTTAATTAATACGTTTATTTAACATATTTTTTTAACATTGATCGAGATAAAAATCACCTTAACAAATTTGATGAGGCTAATTTAAGTGTTTGGCTACAACTCTTTTATAGTTGTCCTCGCACTAGCTTTGCCGTAGAATAGTGTTCTCCGCATTATTCATAAAATGAGGTTAATTTAAGTGACAAACATAATGCGTCGCTTTTTATCAGATAATTAGGGTTTGTCTTTAACACATATCTTTGGCACATATTTACAGTAATGCTATATATTCTAAAAAAATTGTCCTAAAAAAAACTATTCCAAATGAATCCTAACACCTTATTTATTATCAATAAAAGAATTTGCTAAAAAGTAGAAGAATTGACCATCTGCTACATTATTTGAGATACACTTTTGGAACAATTTTTTTGGGAGGTATAGCATTTTCCTAGGCATTTTATTTTTTTTTTTAAGAAAAATGTTATAATGTTATACATCCCAAATGATTTGGCAGATTTCACTCTCTCATTTTTAGCAAATATTTTCTTTAATAATAAATAAAGAATTAAGATTCATTCCTTTTGAACAATTTTTTGGAATTTATAGCGTTACTGTCTTTATATATATATCCCAACACTTTAATCCGAAATTAAAACCATCCTGACATGTCGTGGTTAGAATAGTGTATGAAAAAGAGAAAAACAGTTTGAGATAAGAGACCCCACTATTCAAAGCATGATACATAAAAATAATTTTTAATTTTGAATTAAAATGTCTGGTGTTATAGCATTTTTCATATATATATATATATATATATATATATATATACACACACACACGCATAGTCTTTTCAAAGATGAGTTTTTTTTTTTCCCGGACGTAAGAAGAAAAGAAAAGAATAGGGATGCTGTCGAGCCGACGCGTATCAATTCTAACTGATCTTCGATCCCTAGAACAGTAAAAGGTTATGTTTTTTTACTTTTTTTGTGTAGTCTCGACTTGACTATGGCCGATATGGTTTCGGATTCTGTCCATCTCACAAACACATGCAAAATCGCAAACTATCAAGCCATCAAAAATACGCGTGCTGCACCAATTTTCATCATTCGTGTCGTGGAACTTTTCTGTCTGTATTTATTAATAAAAAAATATGACTGTCGAGCAATAAAAAAATTTATAGTTTAAGTCCCACAATTTTTAACTTTCTCTACAATTTTATATATATATATATATATATATATATATAGAGAGAGAGAGAGAGAGAGAGAGAGTAGTATAAAAATCAATTTTATTGTATAGATTGCATATTGGCCAGGTAATTAATCAACCAATCCAACGAATTACACTAGCTTGGGTTTGATAGTTATTGTATTGGAACCACGGCATCAAGCTATATCCTTACAAATACACAAGAAGTGTGTAAGCGATGGTATTAGCTATCATTTTTTTTTTTAGAAGTATTTTGTAAGGCCTTGAACGCATTACAAAATTTGCACATGGCAAACATTTTTCAAAGTAAAATCATTATGAAGAATCTAACAAGGGCGAGGAAGTTGTCTTGTTGTTCGTGGAGAGAGAGAAAAAGAGAGATATATTAGTGGAAATTATGATTGTCTTTCAGACAATAAAATTACACCGAGGGGTAAATTTTTAACGTAAATTTCAAGTACTTAAATTGCGTTTGGTATGAGAGATTAAAGATGGAATGTCACAATTTCATTCTCATTCGTTTTTAAAACTGTTTGGTTTGTCTTTAGGAATAGAACACCGATTCCCACATGAGTCCTATTCCTCTCAAAAGAGAATAGCAATTCCCTTCCACTATGAGTGGTAGATATGAGCATTGCACCCTAACTCATAAATTAAGTTGTCTTATTCACATTTTTACAAAACAATGGGTCAAATTTGAAATTTTAAGTTTTATCTTTTTTTTTTTTTTAATTTTTTATTTTGAAAGATTGGGAGATATTACTCAAACTACTGTGAAATTTAACCTCATTTAAGGATTTGAGATCATTGTTAGTACAACTTTCGTGGTCTTGCCCCCAATCATGTCAGACAATATTGGTCCCAATTTGATGTTGGATGTGTTGTTTGTTTTGCTATTAGCCGTCCACGTTTATGATGTGAAATTTTATCAAAACGACAGCACTATACTTTACAGTGCAAAATTTTGGTAGTTATTTTAAAAGTTAAGGAAGTAAGAATTTATTGTTATCTCAACTTTTTAAAGTAACTACCAAATTTTTTGCACTCAAAAATAACTTTTTTATTTTTAAAAGTAAAAAAATAGAAAATAGAAACTTCTCCAAACCGCCCTTAGCTAAATTTATCAAATTAAATCAATTTTAAGCACAATTGATTCTTTAACTAAAACGTGTCAAGATGAGATTGAAATGACATTAGACTCTCTCTCTCTCTCTCTCTCAATTCAAGGATGTTATGATGTATTTAATTTTAATGTCACATCATATCTCAATTCAATTCAGTCACGGCTCTTTTTTTTTTTTTTTTTTTTTTTTGGGTCCCGCCAATAGAAAAGTATGCTGATTATTTGCTGGAATAAATAAATAAATAAATAATCATATGTTATAAGGCGATTGCTACAATGTCACCCTCATCTTTGATTTCAAAAAATGTTATTTGTTCAAATTCTTTGAAGATTCAACTATTTCAATTCAATTCACGAAGTAATATTCACATTCATTCGACGACCTAGTAATTAGATATGGATCCAACGTTCAGAGAATATTTTTTTAATCAAATGAACCCATACTCAACAAATTTCACAAAAAATTAACCCAGCAGCGAAGTTTTTGATGCAAAATTTGAAATCAGAACCTACCAAAATCAAGTCAAGTGCTGATGATTAGAAAGTTTGAAGCCTGTAAAATGGAGCAAATGTTAAAATTGGATTAGTGTAATAAGAGATATTGAAGGAAATATTACGCTGAACGGAAGGGTCACTTACCAGTACTTCACTAGAAAAATACCCATTGGATATGATCAAGGGGGCTTTCACGTTAGCAATTAAGTTGGGTTGTCATCATGAGTAGTCATTTTTATGTGTTCGAGACTAAAACCTCTTCCCTGAAGGTAGAAATATCTTGGAAGGCGGGGGAGGGGAGGGGAGCTTGTGAAAGATTATCATTCAATTTTTAGGACCTTTTTGGGAATTTCGAAAACTGGATCTGGTCAATTCTGATATTTTTATGTTATATGATTTTTATGCAGACCAGCTTATAGTTGATTTGAAAAAAACTGTGTTTATGTTTTATTTTTTGGATATGATTGAATTGGTCTAAAAAAAAAATGCACTTACCAAGCAGTATTACATAAAAATCAAACAAACTTATCTTTAACTGGTTAGGTTCTTAAGTTTGCCAAATACTCCCTTATTGTTGTTCGAAAAAATCTCTTTCCCTTGCATAATTTTTTTTCTTGGTTCCAATTGCACCAATTTCTTTTCAGTGAAAATTTTTATTTGATTAAACATACGATAAGCCATCAAAGAGAACTAAATTCATGATAAAAAAATTGTGAATGAGGTGATTAATTTATCAGACCTGCCCGATATAAAAGAAAAAGCTAAAAAAGAACGAAAGTTCTTTCAACTCAGATCCTCAATTCAAATCCTACTGTTGTCATAAAAATTTTAAAAAAATAAAAAAATCAAATCAAATCTTTTTGATGGATGCTAGGAACCAATCCCAAACCAGGATATCTTATTATTAATAAATGAGTATTGATATATTTCTATCTCCTCGAATTCAAAACATCTTCTCTAAAGATGAAAATACACGCTAGTAAGATAACGTGTCCGACTCAATTTAGTGAAAATTCTATCTAATATTAAATCGGGTCATGTTCTATTTATACCGTATTTTGACACTTACGTTTTACACATCGTTTTCAAAATACCATTATAGGTCAAACATTTTGAGAAACTGACTGTTAAATTAGATACTTATATTATGTTTGTCATGTATGAAAAAAAATAGAGTGATCAAATGGTTAGTTTTTGAAAAATATCATTGTAAAGAACTGTTATATTTTTTTTATTAATCACGAACATCACAGTCTTGTATAGTGATATTTCTTAAAATCTAATACATGACATGCATAAAAAAAATATTGAATCCAACTATCAATTCATCAAAATATTTATTATTGATAGTATTTTAAAAATAAGACGTAAACATAGATGCCAAAATAGGGTGTAAGGAGAACGCGACCCTAGTAAATAATCCAACAACTATCATTTGGTTAGTGGGCCCATATGAATAGACTGTCAACTACATAAAAACCCTAATCGTTACCTTTACGGGCCGGAGAAAGGGTGGCCCACTATCGTACCTCATTGCAGGCCATCCGGGGCTGCGGTTTTAGTTTTCACACTGCAGCCGACCACGATGACAGTTACGGGCCATACAAGCATCTGATTTTGACGTACTAATGGTACTATGACTTACGCGTTGATGGGTACCAAAATTTAGGGTTGTTGGAATAGTTTTCTTATATATATAGGTATATATATATAAGCTTACGTGAAGATTCAAGTATTTAATAAATATTATATTAATTTTTTTAAAAATCAATACTTGGATTAGATATTATTCTTATACATGTTAAGACATGCAAAGAATCACAGTAATTCAATGGTCGATTTTTAAAATACGTACTATAAAAACTGTAATCATTAGATATTGTCAGAGTTTTTCATAATTTATATTTTAAAAACCAACCACCGGACCACAGTAATTTTCGGCATGACTGATATTTATAAAAAGAATATCTCATTCAATAGTCAGTTTTTCAAATTATCAATTCTGCATTGACTAAAAATTCAAATCAATAAAACTTATATTTGTACATATTTATAAGAAAATAACTCATTATTTTGAATCCAATCTAAAATTTAATGCGGTGGGGTGGACTCTTTCTAGACATAATTGGGCTCAAGTAAAATTCCAATTCTGTGCGGCTGGGGGGCCCAGTCCCAGCTGGATGGGTGACCTTATTGCAGTTGTGAAGGCCCATTGGGTAGTTGGTTTTGGTCCCTTTGGAAGCAAAGTGGGCAAGGGTTCTGATGTTGGTGGTAGAACTTTGGGCCCTGTCAAATGGACTATTATAAACTTATCCAATGGCACAATCGTAAATATTTCAAAAATTCATTTTTAAAAAAAATTATTTTTTAAACTTATCCACAATAAAATGCTATTATAAAAACACAGATTATCACAATATGGATCGAAGGAAGGATCGGGAAGTAGAGGTCGTATGTTATCTCTTTCACATGGTAGTATAAAGTCTATTTCATATGACATAAGATCCACTCATATTTGAGAGAGATAAAATGTTATTTCACGGTATGAATAGTTAAACCCTAATTCAGGCTTTTGTGGTTGAAAGGTAGTTTAATACAATTTTCACATGGTGTAGTTGAAAATTCCACTGATTCAATAATTAGCGAAATAACTATAAAGTTTGAAATATTGTTGTTGTAATTGAGTTTTAAGGTCAAGTTATGATGCATTTAGTCATCACTTCAAAACAGAACAAGACTTCCAACATATACACATATCTTACTTTAGGGGCTAAAAGGGTAGAAGGCCAAAATCAACACACACAAGCTAGAAGGGGCTTTGCTAGCCCAACATGAGATTTTGTACTGGGCCCAAATCAAACCCCATAAGCCACCATATAACGGCCTTACCAAAAAGTTCCATCACCAAAGAGATTCTAGCAATTAGAGCAAGATGTGAGAGACCAAAAATGATGTTTAAAAAATAATATGGCAAAATTCAAGTAGTTTATGAGACAAGCTGCCAATCCTTCCTATTATTTAACATTGTTAGAAAAAAGGAGAAAAATTATAGTTTGACCACTGTAACTATCACGGATTTATATTTTAAATTTCTATAGTTTTAATTGCAACACATCGACGCTCTATAGTTTTGATTTGTAACACTTTGCACTATTCTGTCAATTGAACATTTATTTTTTTGACTGGAAAATGATATGATGTTAAACATGTTTTTTATTTCTTTATGCCATATTTATATTCGATTGTTAATGTATCTATAAGCAAATCGATGAAATTTTATGATTTTTTTTAAAAAATATATATTAATTTTTATGAATTATTTTTTTCATACAATAAATAAAATATATTGAAAAAAAATCATGAGATTTCATTGATATACTTGTAGATACATTAGCAATATAGAATAAATGCTGTATAACTGAAAAAAAAAAATTAAAAGTGTCAGAAATCAAAACTATAGAAGTTGATAGTTGAGGGTGTCAAACTATAATTTAAAAAAAAAAAAAAAAAGTACACATTTTTTTTCAAATATAGTGTGAATTAATTAAGTAAAAAATTAAATAAATTTAAAAATTATACGTTAATTTAATTTTCAAAACTTTTAAACAAACTCGGACCCAAAGTATGCCATGGAGAGTCAATTACAGTCCTCCTTCCATGAGTTCCAACAACCACTTCCCTTGCAGCCAAAGAAAAACAAAAGCAAAAGCAAACGCTTCTCCATCCTACAATTCACATCTCAATTCTCTAAGGTCCCATGTCATCATCGCCACCTTCCCCCCATTTCTCCTCACTCTCGTAGGTTACACCTTCGCTTTCTCTGTCCACTTCATGTACTCTCCTAAAACACTACTCCAATGTCCACCTCATCAGCATGACCCACCACAATCCTACGTGGCAATACCAGCGACCGTTGCATTCCACCAGACATTACATTAAAATTCCAATATATATAAGACCACCAGGTTTCTCCTTCTCCACAGAGTTCTGGTTCATATCAACAATGGAGGCCAAATGGGTAGTTTTGGTAATGGCAGTAATTGTACTAACTATACAAACTGTGACTGGAGACGATTCTTTAGTATCATCAACGAAGCCTATAGTGAAGACTGTGAAGGGCAAGAAGGTGTGCGATAAGGGGTGGGAATGCAAGGGATTGTCAATGTATTGCTGCAATGAGACGATTTCAGACTTTTTTCAGACATACCAATTTGAGAATCTGTTCTCAAAGCGTAACACTCCGGTGGCTCAGGCCACTGGGTTCTGGGACTATCATTCTTTCATTACAGCCGCCGCCGTTTATCAACCGCAGGGTTTTGGCACCACCGGCGGTAAGAAAACGCAGATGAAGGAAGTCGCCGCTTTTCTCGGTCATGTTGGCAGCAAAACTTCATGTAAGCCCCATTCCCAATTCATCTAATTTTCCTTCTTTTGTAGTTTGTATATAGATATACAGGAATCAAGTCAGCATATGATTAGATACAGTATTTAGAATGTCATGTAAGCCAAAAATCACACTGACCCGACTGTCACTTATCTATTGACTTATGTAAGCTTATGGCTGACAAGATCGGGATTATATATATATATATATATATATCTGAAAAACTATGACAATATCTAATGGTCGCAGTTTTTCAACGTTTGTATTTTAGAAATCAACTGCCAGATGAATGTGATTTTTGTCATGCATGTCATACATAGGAAGAATATTTAATTCAACGGCCAATTTTTGAAAATATCATCCTACATTGGTTAAAAGGCCAAGTCCCCATATAAGTAAGTCCTCGTAAGAAAATTAATATATATATATATATATATAAATGATCCATTGGGGTCTAGAATCCATTTGGATAAATACAGTCAACTCCTCATTGGGGTAGTTGGGACAGGTATTTTGAAAATTCAACCGTTGGATTAGATACTCCTGTTACGTATGTCATGTCTACCAAAAATCACAGTAATCCAACGGTTGGTTCATAAGAAAACTGCCTGTGAAAAAAATTGACACTTGAAGAACGATAAAATGTCAGTTTTTTTCACAGTCATTTTTCTCAGAAACCAACCGTTGGATCACTGTGATTTTTGGCAGACATGACATATGTAATAGGAGTATCTAATCCAATGGTCGAATTTTCAAAATACATGTCCCAACTATCCCAATAAGGAGTGGACCGTATTTATCCAAATGGAGTCCAGAATCCAATGGATCATTTCTGTGTGTATACATATATTAGTTTTTTGGGTTGGTTTCGTTGCTAAGAAAATGTAGGAAATGAAAAGAAGTCAGAACTTTGGATTTAGGGTCTTCTTTGTTTAGGACCCGGAATAACTGTATCTCTACTTAACTACTCGCGTTGCAGTATTTAATTGGCTTAGTTGACAAAAAGCATGGGAGTACCTCTTCCCATCTTTCTCAGATAACAAGTATAAAGGGTCAGATATGTGTGTCTATGTGGGTTTAGATTGGTGGGATTGGCTTAGAATGGATTTCAAGGCTTATCTTCTTATTTACTTTCCGTTTGGTGGATGAGAAAATGTGGTAAAAGAAAAGAAATTTTGAATTATGTAACAAATTATTATTTTTATAAATCTTCTCAACAGAGTCTAATATAACTATCTGGCTCAATTTTGTTGAGTTTTCCAATCTTAGGAAACAAAAAACAATAGAAAACATAAAAATCAATGTATTGCTTTTTTTTTTTTTTTAACTTCCTTTCCTCCATTTTCTAAGCAACCGATAGAGTATTGGGTCTGACTTCTGATTGAGTTGGTTTAAAGTGTATTTGAGGGTTTTGGTTTTTGGGATTGGATTGAATAGGAGATAGATGTGTTTGAGGACTTAATTTTCATCTAGGATTTGATTGAATTGCTTTGGAATGAATCTCGGAATCTTGTTTTATGATTTTATTATTTGAGGTTTGATTAGATCACTGTGGAATGGAGTTTGAGAATTTAATCTGGGTTCATCTGGGTGTTTGATTATATCGATCCAGAATGGATTTCGAGGCCTTTTTATTGTTGGATTAGATTGAATTGGTTTGGAATGGATTCGGTGACTTGAATTTTACCTATGCTCTATGTTTGGTTGCTTAGAAAAGTTATGCAAAGATATGAAAACAAAATGTTCAAGTTCAGGTTTTCTCATCATTTGTGTCTCGAGACTACAAGAGCCTCCCTCAGACTAAGCCTTATGCCCTTGTACAATTACTTGGCTTAGTTTCGAGTTTTTCAATGTTTTGGAGCATAACAACATAAACCATAAGAGTTGGAGTTCTATTATCTCTTCATTTTCCTCAGGTTTCTTTGCAATCAATGGAGAATGAGGGTATGATTGATCACTTATCTAGTTTCTGTTTGGATCTCAAAAAGAGCAAGGGAAAGGAATGGAAAAAACTTAAAAATGCCTCAAACAGGAATCCATTGCAGTGTAATTTTCAGCGCATTCCTTTCTTTTTTCTTGATCCAAACAGAGCCTAAGTTATGTGGGAGCTAAGAAGCTTATTTTATCTGGGATTAGATACTAGAGTTCATAATTGATATTGAAAACTTCAAATCATAATTCATTCAGGTGTTTAATTTAATTGTATTAAAAATTAGGTTCGATCATTCCTTGCTCACTCTCTTTCTTGTATGGTTCAGGTGGTTATGGAGTGGCCACAGGAGGACCATTGGCTTGGGGCCTATGCTACAACAAGGAAATGAGCCCCAGCCAGTCATACTGTGACGACGGGTACAAATACACCTATCCCTGCACTCCTGGTGTCGAATACTATGGCCGCGGTGCCATACCTCTTTATTGGTATGCTTCTTTTTCACTTTTCTACACAGAATGATGCCAGTCTAGACCGCTCCCTGACATGGGGGTGGATGGAGTCTAGCATTTTTCTTATTTTCAGTATCAATACTCTCATCTATAATGAATCCACCCTTTCATTTCCACATCTGAATTTTTCCTCTTGTTTCACTTCTATTGCTTTAACTATACTAATGGAAGGCTGAGAGTGTGTTTGGAAGAAAAATCAAATTTAACAAGCAACCCTAATGATTTTTTTGCCATTGCTGTAATCATAGGAACTACAATTATGGAGCAACTGGGGATGCCCTGAAGGTGGATTTGTTGAGTCATCCAGAATACATTGAACAGAATGCAACCTTGGCCTTCCAGGCTGCAATGTGGAGGTGGATGACCCCGATCAAGAAGAGCCAGCCTTCAGCCCACGACATCTTTGTTGGCAAGTGGAAACCCACCAAGAATGACACTTTGGCCAAGCGGCTTCCTGGTTTTGGCTCCACCATGAATGTTCTCTATGGTGATAGCGTTTGTGGGCAGGGCGACGTCGATTCCATGAACAACATCGTCTCCCATTACCAATATTACCTCGACTTGATGGGCGTTGGCCGAGAGGAAGCAGGACCTCATGAGGTGCTCAATTGTGCCGAGCAAGCTGCTTTCAACCCATCCTCCTCCTCTTCTACCTCTTCGTCCTCCTCTGCATCTACTTGAGCTCTGAATGGTGGTGATAGCTATAATCCATCCTATTGTTGGAGTAATCCTCTCCAAAGGAAACCCTTTAATAACGGAGGGGCAAGTAACATGTTTTGCGATCATATAGCATCATATATAGTCTAAACTAGCCAGGGCAACAATAGACTGGATTGATTTGCCTGCTGCCCTTTGTTATTGCTGTGTAGATTTTGAATTCATTTTGTCTCTTAATCTTTTTATTGTTGGCTATTGAATTTGGATTGTATCTTAAAGATTTTCTATAGTAAAGTATTGCACATAAGATTTTCTATTGTATCTTAAAGATTTTCTATAGTAAAGTATTGAACAGGATATTTACCAACTGGAGCTAGCCTAGCTGGCGGGAGGGGTAGGATTTCGGTGATTCAGTTTCAAGCCTCCTTGCTAGCATATTGTTCTTCTATTGTTAAAAAACAAGAAAAAAGAAAAAAAAAAGAACAAGATGAAGCGGCTTTTTGAATTGTTGGAAGTTGCAAGATAAAGAGATCAAGACCAAGAAACACAAACCATTAGTTTCTTGTTCCGTTGCCGAAGCCGAATACAAACCTCTCACATCACTGTTAATGTAGAGATGGTGACTTCTGCTTTGTGTTTTTGGTATTGTTTAGATATGCCTATGCCGCCTTCATATTATTTTATTTTGATTTGGGTGAGAGGATAGGTGCCAAAGGCCAAACGAAGAAAACTACAGGTTAAAAACAGTCATGGGCAATGAAGCCCCAACTAAATCACCCCGAATGAGGTTGTGTAAATCAAAAGGGATAGACTTCATAATGGAAATGCCAAGAGGACTTTCAATACTAAGTAATTTTGTCATGCATTTGTATCACTAAACCTATAATATTGGGTTGGTACGTGATGGTGTATAGAGAAGATGGCTCCTCAAGTAATGGAAGGTAGCCCGTCAGCTTATCAACTAAAATATTGGTTTGGTGAATGGTGATGGTTTCAA
>JAESVK010067607.1:0-18365 GCA_017140935.1 Hamamelis virginiana
TTCTCACGGAATATAACACAATTGAAATCACATATAAAGCATGCACAGGTATCAATATTTACAATATATAGTTATATATATATAACGTTGGAACAAAGGTAAATACAAATTAAACTACAAAAAGGCTAGGACTGACGAAACTTGCTTCCACTCTCAACATACAAGACCCAAATGTACCAACCCAAAAACCCAAGATCACAAACCTTTCAAAAGCAGGCTAGTTTAACAGCTTAAACAAAAAGGAAACGTATGGAAAGAGTACTCTGAAAGACGACTAGCTAGGCTCCACATGAGCATTTATTCTTACTATTATAGCCATAGCTATTTTATATATATATATAGAGAGAGAGAGAGAGAGATCCCGCATCACCACCAGTCTCATGGCTTCTCTGAACTCTTCAACGCCTCCTGCTTGCTGGCTCCTTCTGGGAGTTGAAGTAGACAGTGGCCACAGGAAGACCCAGGTCCAAGTGACAAGCGAAGGCGCGCGTGTTGAAGTTCGCGCGTGTTGGTGGTTGCTCAACCAGTCCAAGAGGTGCCTTCTGCTGAAACAGAACCAGAATATACCTGTGAATGCCCACGGGTGGGCGTGGCCCCACGTACGGCACTATCTCCTTCCCTACAACAAATTTGTTTGTCAAAAAATTTATACACGAAACTGAAACATACAAAAATAAACATAAACTGTACAAAAGTAAAAGAAATGACATTATTAAAACCGTAACACTAAATTTATTTTTCTTTACTTAAAAGGGCTCTATTTGGATAAGTTACATTTTTTTAATTTTTCCTTCTAAAAATTAAAATTAATGTATCAACTCTCTCCCACAAGGATAAGGCATGCATCTTTATTTCAAACTTTTCCGTGCGATAGATAATATGTATCACAAAATTATAAAAAAATAAAAATTTTAACTTCTTTTTCAATATTATATTTTATTTTTTTATATTAAAAATATTAGATATGTTCTTAAAATATATATATAAGTGGCAGGTCCTTGCACAGCCAAACTCATCTTTTATTTTCCTATATATATCGATCAAACCTAGCGTTGAATTAAGAAAACTTCTTTAAATTTCTTGTCACTAGCAATTCCCAAGTGGGTAATTACATGCATGGATGCCCCGTGCAGAGCCACAGATATGCCAAGACGATGAAATGATCAGGACAAGTGGTATTGACGTGTCATTCAGCTGGTACATGATACTTGGTGTTGTAGGAGGAAACCACGTGTCAATTAAACAGGTAGCCATGTTACTGTATAGAAAGAAAAACAAAGTGTATATATGTCTATATATATAGTACTACGTGGTGAAAGGACCCTCATGCATCACACGTGCGATGTACAACAGAGTAAGGTCATTTCGGACTTTTGACCGTGACTGGAGACAGATGTCAAATATTAAGTGGGATCGAGTTGGGTTTAATTTCCAAGGAAAATGTTTTCATATATAGTATGATGTAATTATTAATTTATTTATAAAAAAAATGTAAAACGTATAATATTGGGTTAGGAAAGCGAGGAGCAAATTAAAATTAGAGTGAGAGAAATGAGGTGGGGGAGGATAATGCCAATGCATGTCAATTCGCTTCCTGGCAATGAAAGGTTTGCACGATTTTTGGGGAGTTTTTGTGAAGAAACGATGGCTGCTTTGGCAAGTGAGTCGGTGTCAGTGTTGATGCCGCTGCTGCACCGCCTACCATTTATGCCCACTAATATGCTAAAAAAATATCTGTTTCCAAATCTTATTTTGAAAATTAATTGCTTGAAACTTATTCGATGTGGGCTCTTCAATCTGTAACGCTCATTGTTATAGTGTGGACGCTTGGCATGACATCAATAATCTGTAACGGTTCTTATTATGGTGTGCACGCTTGACATAATATAAAATTAAAAAAATTGATTTGACTGATATTATTTGTCATGGATCGAATTTCTAATCCAAAAAATTAATTCATTAAATAGAAAAACTAAAGAGTAATGTTATTCCATCGATCTTAGCTGGAATATAATATGTGGTTCACATAAATAAAAATAATTTTTTTATTATTTCAAGTTTATAAAAATAATTGGTTGATGTGTGGTGGGTGAGAAAAGATTACTGAAGTAGCATTTTCCAAAACTAAAATGTACTTTCTAAGCCTAAAATCTCCTAGTACCTATCCAATGTAGGATAACTAACATGTAACACCTATCACTTAGCTTGAGATCAAACAAGAACCAGCTTCGCATGAATTTAAATATCAAAGTATGATAAAAAAAAAAAAAAAAAAATCACACGCACATGCATGCATGCATGCATACATTCCATTAAGTTTTCAGATCTTAAGCTTAATTAAGGTCCACTTTTCACTACTATATGTATTTTGAAAAATCGATCATCGGATTAGATAATATTCTTATGTATGTCATGTCTGCCAAAATTCACAATGATCCAGTGGTCGGCTTTCGAAATAGAGATTGTTAAACAATTATTATAACAGCCGATAGTAAATACTGTTAGAGTGTTTTACAAACTGTATTTTAAAAATCGATTGTCAAATCACTGTGACTTTTGACATACATAACATACATAAAAAGATTATTTAATCCAACGGTCGGTTTTTCAAAATACCATCAGCTCTGTGAGAAATGGTGAGTGGAAGTCCTGACCTTAATGGATCAAGTATATATATATATATATATATATATAGAGAGAGAGAGAGAGAGAGAGAGAGAGTAATTCTGATATATAATAAGGGAAGGTAGCTAGTTTTGATCACCTCTAGTAGGGTTAGTTCCACCTGGAATATCAACCGAAATCCTGAAAGTACAGAAGAAAAAATCTAGGAAGTTAAAAGTCATAAGATGAATGAATTAAAGTATGAAGGGACATGGAGAAAAAAATAAGTCCATGATGAAGAAACAAACCAGTGAAGCCACTCGCGCATGCTGGGTTCACTGGGACTCGGTGCGTCAGGGTCAGTCATCACCTGCATATATAAGCCATATATAATAATATACTGGTTAATTACATATATATCACCATGCATTGACTATCTAATTAACTTTCTCCTTTTCTTGTGAAGAAGAAAAAAAATAAACACAGTATGATAATATACTGTCCCAGTAGCTTTTATATGTTCTCCTTTTCTGTCCCAGTCCACTTATAAATAAATAAATAAATTACTTATAAAATATACAGTTAATTTTTTAATATAGACTTTTGTGAAAGAAAACAAAAAAAATTGGAACATGAAAATGGGACTCATGATGTCCACTCTGCATGCTAAAAAGAGATAGATAAAGAGCACAAACCAGAGTATAGAGTTCATCAGAATGGCCAGACATGCTAATTTTAGGATGATTTGTAGCCATCGAAGGCTTGATATCACAGCCGTTGGTGACATGCTTAGAACCATAGTAAACAGACATGTTCACACTAGGGATGAACATGTCCACCACATCACCGATGACCCGGCCAACAACAAGAGGATCCACTGATGCAGCCATTAAGTAAGAAATGTAGAGAGAGAGAGAAAACTAGTTCACAAAGAAAAGAGAGAGAGAGAAGCAAGGAGGGTGGAGACCCCAGATAGAAGAAAGAGACCCTGGCTCTGGCTTGAAGGGAGCTAGGCGAGGTTTATACATGGTTTGGTAAAAGGCAAAGGCGCAAAGCCATGTTAAATTTGTGTAATGTATAGAACATGCATAGGGCAACAAAAAGTTAGTGAACGCAGAGAGCACCACGTGTCATCCAATACAAAAAGAAAACCACCATCCTATTGTTTCCTTGTGCCATGTGGAAACAGGAGCACCGTCGGTTATGAATACCACCTAAAACACATCAGCCAACAGTAAAACTCTGGTTAACGTTTCCTGAACACCAATACACCATGCAACCACAAGATAAGCATGTTACCCAGACCGTGACAAAGGGTTTTGTGGGGTCCACTGGAAAATTTGCTTGTTGTTTTGCTGAGGTACACAATGTAAACGTGTACAGCATTGTACTACAGTACAGCCCCGTTGTGTAACTCTCAGTGCATGTACTCCTGTTTTTAATGGAAGGTTATAATGGTTGCTTAATATGGAAAATTGCTAACCAATGTCGTGATGACATGTGGAGATTCTTTTCACCAAATTTATTTGTCGAGTAATGCTATATGTTCCTAAAAGTATATGTTCCAAAAAGAATTTGTCCAGTAATGCTATATATTCCTAAAATGTGTCTCCTGCTACACGAGATAAGTACAAATAAGTTGATACAAATCTTCATAGTTAATGGTTTGTTTATTTACACTGGACTATTTATTATTAGTAACAGATCATAAGGGCACATAATTGAGCATATGTTCTTATTTGTTTCTGTGTGCTGCTGCTTTGGCATGTGATAATGAGTAATGTGTGCTTGTTTGACAAAAATGCTATTTCGATCCTACTATCTTTAGTTAGTTTACCTTCTTCCAAATTCCAAATGATGCATGACCCGGAACAATTTGAATGGCTAAATTCCATTACTTGTGAGATTATTTTGACGATTTTGGTGATAAATCTATCAAGAATACACGAGTAATGTACTCAGAGTACATATCTATAGCATCATCACGGGCATGCTAAAATGAAAATTGTGTCAATTTGCTAACTTGACTTTGCTTAATATTGTCGTGTAAATTATGTATTTCCTGTTTTTAGGGCAACAATTTGACACCAGTTTACAATTTTGTAGGTTTGAATATGAAAGCGTGTGTGGCCATGGGCATAGCTCAGCCTCTTTTGTCGACCATCTGGGCTGGTGTCGCGCCATCCATCATGCTGGAAGTTGTGGGTGGTGGTTAATTGCCGGAGGAGGTCTTGCCATGCTCTTGGAGATATATGACTTTCCCCCCTACGAGGGATTTGTGGATGCTCGTGCTTTTTGGCATGCCACCACCATTCCTCTCACATACCTTTGGTGGAGATTTATCAAGGATGATGCCGAGTTAAGAACGACAATTCTCATCAAGAAGGCAAAGTAAGATCTGATTTGATGCACACACTAATTAGACGGTAAATTTGGGACATATAACGTTTTAATCACAACTTTTAACTACATTTTCTGCTGTTTAGTTCCCAAGGAAGCAAAAAATCAAAACTTGACTCGGTAAAATAATTGTACAAAATAGAGTTGCTTTGTCTGCTTCCAAGGGAACCAAGACATTGGAACATATAACGTTTTAATCTGCATTTTCTTTTCTTTTCCTTCAGTTTCTCAACAACCAAATGAAGCATCAGTAATAAAGCATTTGCTCGGAGTCAAGCAACCTTAGAGTTCTGACTTTTGAGGACCTCACTTAGTGAGGGCAATCCTTGCTTTGGGCATGCCTTTATTTAATTCCTTCATGCAAACTTTTCATCAACGGCGAATGGAGAGAACCCCTTTTGAAAAAACGTATCACTGTCTTGATGTTAAATAAGAGTTGAAACCTGGTTTATGGACTATTAAAAGCATGAACATATTCCACTGAGGGATGTAAATTGTTATAATAGTATTCACAACTCTCTGGGAAGATTTTATGGTTACAAATGTGACTAGACACTGTACTAGTGTCTTGGCCCCTAATTTTCATTGCCTGATATCTTTTTGTTATTGGATGAATAGGTCGGCCAAGATATCGTGGCAGAATTGACAAGAGCCATGGAAAGACAAGGCCTTGATATGCTGGTGTCAGCTCTGGTAAGTTAAAATTGATGACTTCTTGTTAAGAACACAAAGGGAACCTTCATGTTGATTCATGAGGATGATCATTTGTAGTCTTGTGCTTGTATATGATGTTCCTTATTTGAGAAATCAATCTGGTACAAGATACTTCTTTGGTTTATTATCTTTATTTAGTTTTAATGAACAGTATTGACACTTGGTTAATGATACAATTGGAACATTATCCGGAGGTAGATACACGAACAAGGATGTTGTTGCTGTTGTGATCTTGGGTACTGGCTCAAATGCAGCATATGTGGAACGTGCAAATGCAATACCAAAGTGGCATGGTCTTCAATCTAAATTGGGACATTTGGTCAGTAGTTTTTCAGTGACTATTATTCGCTTACTGACAGTATAATGTTATCTTCCCTTCTTTTTCCGTCTTTTAAATATCAATAAAGAATGTCCATAGGGTTATTGAAAAGTATTAAGGATTGAAGCTGGTGTTCATGTTTACCGTAGGTTATCAACATGGAGTTGGGTAACTTTAGGTCATCACATCTTCCATTAACAGAGTATGATCAGGCATTGGATGCTGAGAGTCTAAATCCTGGTGAACAGGTGATTGTTTATATTTGTACATATTTAATTTTACTACCCATTGCTTTGCTTCTGCAGATTAATTAACATGATGCTACATATTGTCTGAAATTGTTTAACTGATTCTTACAGATTTTTGAGAAGATAATGTCTAGTATGTATTTGGGAGAAATTGTACGTAGAATTCTGTGTAGGATGGCAAAAGAAGTTAGCTTTTTCGGTGACACTGTTCCACCAAAACTTAAAGAACCATTCATATTGAGGTATTCCCTTCAATATGGGCCATCAATCTTACCATTGTCTTTTCTATGAATTCTTTTTGTTTTTTACCACATTTTAAGGTTGATCAACTGTGCTCTAGAATGAAAAAGAGGTTTGCATTGCTTCTTACTGCTATATGCACATGACTTTTATCTTGTTGGTCCAATCAGAAAACTAGTCACTTTAAGCCTGCTTGAAGCCTGTCTTACTCATCCTTGTTAAGAAAGATCATTCAGACAAGAGTTTATACCCACATAAAACCCTGAGAAAATGCGAAAGTTGGAAGTCATATTGCAAATTGATTAATTACTTTGAGAACTATGTTATAATTTGAACCAATTATTTGTGGACGCTTAAATACCCATGTCAGATGTGGGTCCATTGCATCACTATCATAAAAACCTCTACATCTGCAATTGATTCATAACATTTTTCTGTATGTCTCACTTATGTGAAAAGAAACCGAGAAGAATAGAAAATAGAGAGAACTGAATTGCATGAATTCGGGTTGGGTAGGATCGTTTCCACGGATTTGAACTTTTTTTTTTTAACTTTTTTTTTTTTTTAACTTTCAAATAAACCATTAAGCCATTAAAGGTAATTTGATAAATCACATAAATTTTTTTAGAAAAATTATAGTTTGATCCCCTGTACTATTGGTCAAAATACTTTGTAACCTTGTGTTTTCAATTATGGCACGTTGACCCCATTGGTTTATGATACTTTGCACTCTTCTATCAATTAGGCATTTGTTTATTCGATTAAAAAATAATGTTAAACTTGTTATTTTTTTATGCAATATTTATCCTACATTCTTACATTACTAATGTAACTGCAAGCATATTGGTGAAGTTTCATGATTTCTCAATTTATTTCATTTATTATGAAATTTATTTAATGTATGAAGAAAATAATTCATAAAAATTAAAATATATTGAGAAAAATCATGATATTAACTTCACCGATATGCTTATAAACACATTAACAATCTATGATAAATACAGCATTAAAAAGAACATGTCTAACACCATTTTTCATTCAAATAAATATATAGCTAGCTGACAAAAGAGTGCAATTTGTTATATTTTAAAAGTACAAGGATCAATACGTCACAATTGAAAGTTATGGGTGAAAAGTGTTTTTGACCAATAGTACAGGAGAGCAAACTATAATTTTCCCCCTTTTTTTTCCAGTAGTTTTATAAAGGGGAATTTGGCCAAAGGTCCTCCTTTATAAGATTTTCATGATAAAAGTCTTTTTGGTATGAATTAGACAAAAATGTCCTTCGTTTCCCAAACAACCTTCAACCTCAACCTGGAGTTCACAATCTCTTATACTCAAGGTTAATAAGTCGGACCCCTAAGTTCTCTACTCCGGACCCCGGAGTTCACTACGCCGGAACCCCGAGTTCCTACATCGGAATCACAGTTCACTACATTGAAAAAAAATTAAAAAAAAAAAATACAAGAAAAAAAATCTCTTTCTTTTTCCTCCATTTTCTCATAAACCAAACAAAAAATTAATTTTCCTAATGAAAATCTATTTCTTTTTCCTATATTTTTCTCTACAAGGATTGCTATTAAGTTCCCATACAATTCCTACATTGCATTTTTAGATAATAAAATTTTACAGAGAAAAATGTAGGATTTCACAAATGCAGCTCGCCAGATCTACGCCGGAGATTGGGAAAGAGCTTGCCAGAAAAGCTGTCGGAGTTGGTGGACTCGCCAATGTGAATCCTGCTGACATAATGAATTCGCTGAAATCAAATGTGAAATAAGAAATTTCACATTGATTTTAATGAGTTGCTGTAAATTTGCCTTGATTTTGATGATAATTCTTATTAACATACTCCCAGCATGTTTCCGAACATTTCTCCTCACTTTTTCCCAACATATCTGCCATGGCCTGAGATCATTACTTTCAATCAACTTTCAATCAAGGTTGTTTGGGGTTCAATCCAACTTTCAATCATCACTTCGATCTGCTACTTCCTTCATCACTGATCTGCCATGGCCTGGGATCACAATGAAGAGTTCCAGGCATTTTTCAGTGTAGCCACGGTCGTTGGATTGAATCTATGCCAATCGGATCTGTTTGAAGCTTCGTCAGCGCTACTGTTATGATTTGATCTCTTATGCAGATTGTGTCCGAAGAAGAAGAGCTCAAAGTCGACGTTGCGGAGAAGAAAGAAGACTGTGGGAAGGGCTTTGGCAAGATTAGTCTCCGACGTAGAACTGGAAAATTCAATATTCAGACCAGATGCAGAGAGAGAAAGAATAGGGGACCGAATGCGTAGGGAACAAGCTGGGAATCTAAGGGTAATTTTGTCAGTAAAATAAATTGACTTAAAAAAAAAAAAGGACTTTAGCCATTAAAAATTTTTTAATCGGGAGTTTTCAAAAAAAAAAAAAAAAAGAGAGGACTTCAGGCAATAAACATCTTTAAAGTATGAATTTTGGCCAATTATGCTTTTTATAAATGATATGGTTTTTTCATTACATAATTCTATTTATTCCCTTAATTTAGAAAGTGAAGGACCAAGCCAGTTATTATTAATTTATAATTAATATGTGGCTCTTCACACAAATTGATATGCCCTAAATTGAGTAAAATCCTAATGATTGCTTACCCTTTTATTTATTTTTTATTTTTTTGTTTAATTCAATGTAGTAATATGCATTGTATTACAATGCTCTAACAAATAAGAACATTACATGTGACATAATATATATTTATATACCTGATGCAAGATGCATTAGGTGGCCTCTTCTAGAGCCACTTATTGAGCAAATTTTCAGAAATTGACCATTGGATTTGACACTCCCCTTATGTATATCATGCCTGCCAAAAATCACAGTGATCCTGAAAAAAGGGTGGCATTTTAAAGAATTAAAAAGCCACAATTTTTCAAAGTTACATTTTTCAGAAACCAACCTTTGGATCACTGTGATTTTTTGCAGGCATGATATACATGAAAGGAGCATCAAATATAAAAGTATTTGACTAAGAACTGAATCGAATTTAATGATTCTCAAGAAAATAGGACCTGGATCGGACCAAATTCAGTTCAATTCCAACTCGAACTAAATTTATTGAACGTATTAGATCGTTTTATGGATTTACACAACCCAAGTTGCACCCATAGGATGCATTTAGTTGGGAGTTTCATTTCTTTTGGTTTGCATTTAAGATTGGGAATCCTTCATTCCCATCGGAACAAGATTCCCCAAAAATGAGGGAATGTTGATCATGATGAGCTCATGGGTTTGAGAAAATCTTTCCTAGGAATGGTTTTAATAACATTCTAAAATAACGAGTCTGCCCTTTGTTGTCCCAAATATATTAGCCTAGAGGGGGGTGAATAGGGTTTATAGCAAATTTTTGCAAATAATTATCAAATAAAATTAATGTTCAATTACAAATAACAGAAGCAATAATATAAATGCAAGTAATTGAAAGAGAGAAGGGATAAAGAGATTAAACACAGTGATTTAATGAGGTTCGGACTCCGCCTACTCCTCACATTGTGCCTCAGTCCAAGGATTCCCAACAATCCACTAAGGATTAGCTCCTTCAAGGTGGAGAAACCTTTACACGATCTTTTTTATTCCAGGTGGAAGATCCTTACCTAAGCTTACAAAGAACTTCAACAATGGTTCACAAAGAACCCCCAAATGTGCTCACAAAGAACACTTAATACAATCTCACAAAGTAGATGTGTACAATAAATGTTTCAATAAGCTGATTTATACAAGTGTAGAGCACAACTAATAGCTTCTCAAATGATTAACAAGTGTAGATCAAGAGTTTGGTAGAGAATGCTTTGAACAATGAATGCTATTAATCAATGATAATAACTAAAACTGGATTTATGTAAATAAATGAGGAACCAACCTCTATATATAGCCTTCATGGTCTGAAATGGCCGTTTGAAAAATGCTTGGATGCCATTGGAGGAGAGGAGAAGAGCAAGCTTCATTAAATGCACAAAATGCCCAATATAGAAAGAGCCGTTTTGATTTTGCAGGCTCATTAGTCGACTAGGCAAAAGGTGTTAGTCGACTAAGCAGTTAAAATTCAAAGAGATTTTTGTTCCCGGGCACGGTTAGTCGACTAGACTAGTTAAAATGTGTTTCCAAAAATTCTCGGGCACGGTTAGTCGACTAGACAAGAGAGTTTAGTCGACTAGCTCTTCTGCAAACCCAAACATGGCTACTGGAGTGACATTAGTCAACTAGTCATAGGTGCTCAGTCGACTAATCGACATTTAGTCGACTAATCATTATGTTTAGTCGACTAGACTTAGAATTTCTAAAGTATTAGTTACTGGACCATGTTTAGTCGACTAGACTAGGTTGCTTAGTCGACTAAGCATACTTTTGAGCTAAAAACTTGAAATTCTTAAGTCTATTTCAACTTAACACATCCAAGATAGTTAACTAGAGTTTCCAAAGGCATGTTTGCAAGTTTTCTAAGGAAAATGATGTAAGGAATCGTTCGAAATACATAGAATCGCAGCGGAAGACAAAATAATTTTTTTATATAGTTGATTCCATCATCAAACATCCAAACCATTGATCGTACAAGCATAGGGACATGTGATTTACAAAACAAGCATGTATATTTATCAAACATAAATGATACTTACTTGATTAGCCTTTCGATTTGCGATTGTTGATCTCGAACTTCAAACGGATGAAGTCTCCAACAAAGTCCACACGAACACAAAACCACTTGAATCCTTGAAGCTTCTCAACAATGGAAGAATCAAGCTTGAGAGAGGGAGAGAAACTTTTTCTCTAAAGTGAGGATGGAGGCTTAGTGCTAGCATGTCACAAGCTCTAGTATTTATAGAAAACCCCAAGGGTTTCTATTTAATACTTATTTCCAAAAGTAACTTAATTCCTTTTATTTATTACTAATTAATATATAACTTAATTCCTTATATATATTTACAAATAATATATAAGGTTATTATTGGAATTAGTTTTAGGAAATTCCCTTCTCTCTATAATTCAAGAGACTCTCTTATGCTCTTTGTTTGTGTGTGACCCATTGGGTTCACCCCAACCTAGCAATGACTAGGGACATCTCCATGTCTCCTATAATAGAAACTTTCTATTTAAAGGTTTAATTGGAACTATTCCAATTATGCCCTCATTGATAACACTTATCAATAGGCTTTCACTGTTCATGAGTGACGTCTAGCAATGTGTTATGACATGCCCTAGGTTTGGGTGAATAACAGAACTATGTGAACCCTTCTTGTTACTTAATCATTCATCCCCTAATGTCACAGTTAAGATATTTAGGGTATGGATATAAGTCAAAACCCTATCTAACTTTCTTGTCATATGTTCTTCAAATTATAATCTCAATAAAATGAACCCTATGAAACCCTTTTATATTTCATCTATCACTCTGGCCAGAGATTCACATTGAGAGTTATATTTGAAAACTGACCCTGACATTCTCTCTCATAACACTGAGAGTGATGATTCCTTATTGACCACTCATATGCCTTCATGCAAGAGCTATTAGAGCCAATGAGTGCCGATTACAACCTTAAGATCAAGGCTGTATAAAACACTATCAAACCCTAACAACTCAGGCATAAGACATCCATGGTGTCTCAGGTCTTAGGATTACTAAATGGACGTAACATAAGAATATTCCTTTGACTTAATATCTGTAGGAATATTCTAGTAGATCATGTTCAGTGTACATATTCTCCAATATGCACCCACAGATTAACCTAAGTGTCACTACACTGATAGGAAAGAGATCCTCCCATTGGAGTTAGTTTAAATCTGTGCTGCTCTTGTCGGTTTAATAAATGTTCTCTTTAATAAACCTATGAGCAGGAACACTTTTAAAATAAATGTGTATAAGAAATATGAGTCTTCATATCTCAACAAACTTGATATACATATTTCTCTTATCATTTATTCATGGACATTATCGTATATATAATTGAATATATAGACGACAAGGGTAGTACCTTCTTATCCTAATATGAAATAGATATGCACTTTAGGATTGGTTTTAGGGCATACATTTAACAAATGAATGCTAATGCAACAAGAGAAAACTTTTTGGCTTGAGCTATACAAGATTAATCAATTGAGTTGCCTTACAAAATGGTTCCTAAACATCTTGGCTTCAAAGGTCTTCAAGGAATGACTTCAAGATGTCCTCCACAATCTTCATGATTTAATGACTCTTCATATTTGCATAATTGGGAGGCTTTGAGTGTGTTGATGAGCTCCAACAAGATATGGCTTTGATTCTATGGGGACAAAAACACTTAACCATTTGTTAGTAACTAAAGTAATGTTTGTTGATCATCAAAATATGGTCAATGCAATTGACCTTAGGGCTAACAATCTCCCCCTTTTTGATGATGACAAACCATTACTTTGAATCAATAATAATCAAAATAAGAGAGCCCATGAGCTCCCCCTCAAGTTTGCACAATAAGCAATGGCTAACAAATATAAGCAATATAACTATAACCAATTAAATAACCAATCAAAATCTTTCTCCCCCTTTGTCATCAACAAAAACAAAGAAAGAACATAGAAAAGATGGGTAAACAAGAAGCACAATTACAATTCCATTAGTCGAACCATACCAAGATCACGCCTAATTGTGCAAAAACGATCCTCTTGATGAGGTTTCGTGAAGATGTCCGCCAATTGTTGGTCTGTGGATACAAATTCTAATTCAACATCTCCCTTTTGCACATGGTCACGAATGAAATGGTACCTAATTTCAATGTGTTTTGTGTGTGAGTGCAAGCAAGGATTTTTAAAGACATTGATAGCACTAGTATTATCACAACGAATGGGAATGTGATCAAAAGTGATCCTAAAATCTTCAAGTTGTTGTTTCATGTATAGAACTTGAGCGCAACAACTTCCCGCGGCAACATGTTCTGCTTCGGTGGTGGAAAGAGCAACCGAATTTTGTTTCTTACTAAACCAAGAAACAAATGAGTGGCCAAGGAAATGACAAGTGCCACTAGTGCTCTTCCTATCTGTTTTACAACCGGCAAAATCCGCATTTAAATAACTAACAATATTGAAAGAAGCAAGCTTAGGATAAAATAAGCCTAAATCATGAGTTCCAACAAGATATTTAAATATACGCTTAACGACATGCAAATGGGAGTCCATGGGATTAGCTTAAAATCTAGCACATAAGCATACACTAAACATGATATCCAGTCTACTAGCGGTTAAGTAGAGAAGACTACCAATCATACCTTTATACAATTTTTGATCAACTTTCTTACCATTTTTATCAAGATCAAGCTTAGTTGAAGGGCTCATTGGTGTGGGACTAGACTTTACACCTTCCATGCCAAATTTCTTAAGCATGTCCTTCACATACTTGGCTTGATTGATCAAGATGCCTTCTTTGGTTTGCTTGATTTGGAGGCCAAGAAAGAATGTTAGTTCCCCCATCATGCTCATTTCAAATTCCTCTTGGATGAAATTAGCAAACTCTTGACAAAGAAGATCATTAGTAGCACAAAAAATAATATCATCAACATAAATTTGAACAATAAGCATACCATTCTCTTTAAGCTTTATGAAAAGTGTAGTATCAATTTTGCCTCTTATAAAACCATTTGAGAGCAAAAAGTTACTTAACCTTTCATACCATGCTCTAGGTGTTTGCTTTAAACCATAAAGAGCTTTTGAAAGTTTATACACATGATTAGGATTAGTGCTATTTTCAAAACCAGGAGGTTGTTTAACGTAAACTTCCTCCGAAATATAATCATTTAGAAATGTACTTGTTACATCCATTTGATACAATTTGAAATCTTTAAAACTAGCAAAAGCAAGGAGCATACGAATAGCTTCTAATCTAGTAACCGGTGCATATGTTTCATCATAATCAATACTTTCTTGTTGATTATAGCTTTGTGCAACTAGTCAAGACTTATTCCTAATCACATTTTCATCTTCATCCTTTTTATTTCTAAAAACTCATTTAGTACCAATGATGGAAGAGTTACTAGGCTTAAGCACTAGTTCCCAAACTTGATTTCTTTCAAATTGATTGAATTCTTCTTGCATGGCCATAATCCAATTTTCATCATTTTCGGCTTCACTAAAATGTTTAGGATCAATTTGATAAACAAATACAATGTTATCACAACCATTTCTAAGATTAGAACGAGTGCTTACCCTTTGAGAAGGATTACCTATAATTTGCTCAATAAGATGATTATTTACAAATTTCTAAGCTCTAGAAAGTTCATGTGTTTCTTCTTGTTGAGCTTCATCTTCCTTTGGCAATGTCTCCTTTGGTACATCCTTTGGGGCTTCATTTGATGAGTCCTTTGGAATTTGATCATTGACTCCTTCATCCAATGGAGGAACAAGCCTAGGT
Organism: Hamamelis virginiana; assembly: GCA_017140935.1. Classification (NCBI taxonomy): domain Eukaryota; kingdom Viridiplantae; phylum Streptophyta; class Magnoliopsida; order Saxifragales; family Hamamelidaceae; genus Hamamelis; species Hamamelis virginiana. Next base: position 14,935 of record JAESVK010067607.1, read on the forward strand.
GTATCATCTTCATGCACAATTTGCTTGGAAGTAAAGGAGTTAGCTTCATCAAAAACAATATGAATAGATTTTTGAACCGTTTGAGTGCGTTTATTGTAAACTCTATAAGCTTTACTATTCATAGAGTAACCAATAAATACACCTTCATTGGATTTAGCATCAAATTTAGATAAATGTTCTCTATCATTCAAAATGAAGCATTTACATCCAAAAACTTTAAAATAACCAATGTTTGGTTTTCGACCTTTCCAAAGCTCATAGGGAGTTTTGGATAAGTGAGGCCTAATAACCACTCTATTTCCCACATAACATGCGGTATTAACCGCTTCCGCCCAAAATGACTTAGGAAGATTGTGTTCATTTAACATTATTCTAGCCATCTCTTTTAATGAACGATTCTTCCTTTCAACTATTCCATTTTGTTTAGGAGTTTTGGGAGCATAAAAGTTATGTGAGTAACCTTTTTCTTCACAAAAATTTTCGATGTCTTGGTTCTTAAACTCTCTACCTCTATCACTTCTCACAAGAGTAATTGAGTGGCCTTGAATGTTTTCAAGCTTTTTACAAAATTTTATAAATAAGCAACTAGCTTTACTTTTATGAGAAAAAAATAGAACCCATGTGTATCTTGAAAAATCATCAACTATGACAAAAGCATAGAGTTTACCACCAAGACTTTCTACATCATTAGGGCCAAACAAATCAAGATGTAACAATTCCAAAGGTTTAGATGTAGAGATGAAACCTTTGATTTTGAAACTTGTTCTAGTTTGTTTTCATAGTTGGTAAGCATCACAAACTTTGTCTTTTACAAAATTTGTTTTGGGCAAACCACTAACCAAATCCTTTTTAGAAAGATTATGTAATAAATCCATACTAGCATGCCCAAGCCTTCTATGCCATAACCAACTAGATTCTTGCAAAGCGGCAAAACATGTTACATCTTGAAGTGCTAATCCATCAAAATCAATTGTGTATACATTTTTAAAACGTTTTGCAACAAAAATATGGTTTTGGTTTTCATCAATTACATTACAAGAAGATGAGATAAAATTGACACAATATCCATTATCACATAATTGACTAATGCTAAGCAAGTTATGTTTTAAACCACTAACTAGCAAAACATTATCAATAGTGATAGAGGAATTTCTAATTTTACCTTTACCCATGATTTTACCCTTGGCATCATCTCCAAAAGTGACATAGCCACCATCAATGTAGTTGAGAGAGATGAACTTGCCTTTGTCACCGGTCATGTGCCTTAAGCATCCACTATCCAGGTACCACTTCTCTTTGTCTTGAATAGAATTCATACATACCTACAAGACAAAATCAAGTAATTTCCTTTGGTACCCATGCCTTCTTGGGTTCTACATTGTTAGATTCTGTAGTTCCTTTTGAAATCCACATAACCATTTTCCCAATGCCTCTTTTGCCTCTAAATGGACATGAGTATCTAACATGACCTTTCCTTTCACAATATAAATAAGTAGCGTTTGCACGTTTATTTGATGAATTGTGAGATTGAGAATCATTTGAATTCTTTTGAATTGAAGCTTTAACAAAGAAGTCAAGATATGATGAAGACTTTTTTAGTATTAGAATTTGATTCAAATCCTAATCCTTCTTTGTTGAATCCAACTTTTTGAACACCAAGTAATCTTTTGAAATTTTCCTCTGCATTAGTGAATTTGAAAATAATTTTATTTAAGTCCTCAATTTTCTTTTTCAAAATCTCATTTTCATTTTTCAAGGATTCAAAATCATTTGAGGAATTTGAAGTGAAGGGAATATTTCTAAGTTTCATAAGTTCAAGTAGTAAAGCTACATTCTCATCTAATAAAGTTTCATAATCATTTGAGTAATTTGAAGAAGATGGCACATTTCTAAAATTTTCAACATCGCATTTCAATTCTCCATTTTCTTTAACAAGTCTCAAATTTTCACATTTCAATTCATAAATTTCTTTAACAATTCTCAAATTTTCATCATGCAATGCTACTTTTTCACTTGTGATTGTGGTAAGATCTTTCATCAAGATATTGTGAGCTTTGTTCAAAGATGAATTTTTATTGCATAAATCCTCACACATATCATAAAGTTCATCAAGAGTTAAATCATCATCATCATGAATATTTGAGTTTGAGATAGAGGGTACCTCATCAATTTCATTTTCTATGAGACAAAAATTTGTCGTTTCTTCATGATTGTCCTCATCGCTTTCAATTGCATCAATGACTTCATCCCAAGTGGCATTCATGGCTTTTCCTCTTCTATCATTTCTTCGATTGTTCTTTCTCTCTTCTTCCTTCTTAACGGAGCATTGAGCAATTCTATGTATCGGCTTCTTGCAATGATAGCAATTGTCATTGAAGCTTGAGCTTCCTCCTTGATTAGACTTCCCAAGAGCTCTTCTTCTTCTCAAGAATTTTTGAAACTTTCTTGTGATGAGTGTCATGTCTTGATCATCATTTTCGTTGAATTCATCATCACTATCATCATGAGAAGTGGATTTGAGAGAAAAATTCTTCTTTGGCTTTTCATCCTCTTGTCTCTTCAAGGTAGTCTCATGAGTCAATAGAGAGCCAAAAAGATTGTCTATGTCAAGTGTATCCAAGTCTTTAGATTCTTAAATAGCCGTAACTTTTGATTCCCATGACTTAGGAAGAACTACAAGAATTTTTGAGATGACATCCTAATTTGTGATTATTCTACCAAGAGCTTTCATTTCATTAATAATGTGAGTAAAACGAGTAAACATAGAACTAACACTTTCATTTTCTTTCATTTTAGACAATTTATAATCTCTCCTAACCATAATGAGTTTAGAACGTTTTACCTGTTTTGTGACTTCATACGTTACCTCAAGTTTCTTCCACATTTCTTGAGCGGTGTCACATCCAGAAATTCGATTGTATTCGACATCGCTTACGGCACAATAGAGCACATTCTTTGCTTTTGAGTTGACTTGAATTTGCCTCATCTCATTTTCAGTCAATTCATTCAAGTATTTGGGTACTTGAGTTCTATTTTCTCCAGTCTTGTAGATGACTTTGTTTCCCTTCATGATAACTCTACAAACATGTTAGAGGTATGCCCTAAAACCAATCCTAAAGTGCATATCTATTTCATATTAGGATAAGAAGGTACTGCTTATCGTTTGTATATTCAATTATATATACGATAATGTCCATGAATAAATGATAAGAGAAATGTGTATCTCAAGTTTGTTGAGATATGAAGACTCATATTTCTCATATACATTTATTCTTAAAGTGTTCCTGCTCATAGGTTTATTAAAGAGGACATTTATTAAACCGGCAAGAGTGGCACAGATTTAAACTAACTCCAATGGGAGGATAGGTAGTCTTTCCTATCAGTGTAGAGACACTTAGGTTAATCTGTGGGTGCATATTAGAGAATATGTA
>JAESVK010067607.1:19296-32631 GCA_017140935.1 Hamamelis virginiana
TAGTCGACTAAGCAACCTAGTCTAGTCGACTAAAGTGTCGATTAGTCGACTAAGCACCTATGACTAGTCGACTAATGTCACTCCAGTAGCCATGTTTGGATTTGCAGAAGAGCTAGTCGACTAAACTCCCTTGCCTAGTCGAGTAACCGTGCCCGAGAATTTTTGTAAACGCATTTTAACTAGTTTAGTCGACTAACAAAGTTGTCTAGTCGACTAAACGTGCCCGGGAACAAAAATCTCTTTGAATTTTAACTGCTTAGTCGACTAACACATTTTGCCTAGTCGACTAATGAGCCTGCAAAATCAAAACGGCTCTTTCTATATTGGTCATTTTGTGCATTTAATGAAGCCTGTTCTTCTCCTCTCCTCCGATCGTTCCCGTCAATGTCTGCAATCTTCACGGCTCCGCCTGACAGTATTTCTATGATGATGTAAGGGCCTACCCATGTGGGCTTGAACTTTCCTCGCGGGTCGTGGATCGGTGCTCGGATCTCTTTTAATACTAAATCCCCTTTCTTCAAACCTCTGTGCTTCACTTTCTTACCAAACGCTTTGGTTATTCTTCTTTGATACCCCTGAATGTGGTAAAGTGCCCTCAATCGCCTTTTATCTAGTAGAGTTAACTCTTCATACCGGTTCTTTACCCATTCTACCTCTGCCAGTTGACTCTCCATGGCAATTCTTAATGACGGGACTTCTAACTCTATAGGCGATACCGCTTCCATTCCATATACGAGTGAAAACGGTGTAGCTCCGGTCGATGATCAAATGGAAGTACGATATCTCCACAGTGCTAATGGTAATTTCTCATGCCAGTCATTGTAAGATTCGGTGGTCTTTTTCAAGATAGAATTGAGATTCTTATTCGTTGCCTCAACAACCCCATTTGTCTGTGGTCTATAGCGAGATGAGCGGTGATGCTTGACACTATACTTTTGTAAGAGCGCTTCGGTTTCTTTTCGGAAATGCTGTCCATTGTCAGAGATAAACTCGTGGGGCAGTCCATATCGATAGATGATATTATTCTGTATGAACTTCGCTACTTGCTTGGCATTCAATGTCTTGTAGGATGCAGCCTCTACCCACTTGGTGAAATAATCTATGGCGACCAAGATGTACTCGTGTCCATTCGATGCTGCGGGGGTTACCTTGCCAATGATGTCAATGCCCCATGTTGCAAATGGCCATGGTGAAGACATGGTAGTGAGTGGCATCGAGGGTTGATGTTTTCCACTTGCAAACACTTGACATTTATGACACTTCTTGACATGTAGATGGCAATCGCTCTCCATGGTTGACCAATAATACCCTAGTCTCACGATCTTCTTAGATAGCATGTATCCATTCATATGCGGAGCCCCAGCCCCTTCATACACTTCCAACACTATTCTTTCAGCTTCTTGTTCATTGACGCACAACAGATGCACTCCATCGTGTGATCTCCGGTATAGTTTTCCTCCACACATAATATACTGACTGGCTAATCTCCTTATGGTCTTTCTGTCTACGAATGATGCCTCTTTCGGATACTCTCCTTTTTCTACAAACTGTTGGATGTCATAGTACCATGGCTTTCTATCATTCGGCTCTCCTTCTTAGATAACACAACAGTAGGCTGGCTCTTCTCGGGACTCGATAATGAGAGGAGTTACACCTTTATCTTTAGGGATATCTACCATGGATGCTAGAGTGGCTAAGGCATCTACAAACTTATTCTTTAATATGGACAGATAAAAGAAGTCAATTTGACGGAATTCTTTCACCAAGGCCTCTAAATATTCATGGTAAGGTAGCAACTTCTTATCCCGAGTCTTCCATTCTCCTCTAGTCTGACATATGATCAGGGCAGAATCCCCATATACTTCTAATTCTTCCACACCCAATTCCAAGGCAGCTTCCAATGCTAGGATACAGGCTTCATATTCGGCTATATTATTAGTGGCATCAAATGATAACCTGACAGATAATGGTATCAAGTTATTCTTCGGTGTGACTAACAACACGCCTATTCCACATCCTCTCTTATTATGAGCCCCATCAAAGAAAACTTTTCAAGGCTTCTTGCTTATTTCTAGAATCTCTTCGTTGGGAAAATGGTACTTAGATGATTTTTCTACTGATGATGGATGCTCTGCTAGAAACTCTGCCACACTCTCCCTTTCACTGATTTCTGTACCACATATTGAATGTCGAACTCTGATAATAGCAATAACCAACGGGCTGTCCTATAGGATAACACCGGCTTCTCCAATAAGTACTTCAGGGGGTCCATGCGACTAATGAGTTGCACTTGAAAAGACAACATGTAATGGCGGAGCTTTTGGGTAACCCACACCAATGCCACACATGTCTTCTCTAATGCGTCGTATTTAACCTCATAGTCAGTCATCTTCTTACTCAAATAGTACACCGCATTCTTCTTTCAGGATTCTGGTAGATACTGAGCTAACATAGCTCCCATCGCAGTTTCAGTGAGTGCTAAATAAAGTAGCAAAGGCTCACCTTGCCGCGGGGGAACTAATATTGGTGGGTTGCTCAAATATCTCTTCATGGTTTCAAAGGCCTCTTGGCGCGCATCATTCCACTTCATGGGCACATCCTTCTTAAGAAGCTTAAAGATAGGCTCACAAATCATGGTCAGCAGTGCTATGAATCGATTGATAAACTGAACTTTGCCTAAGAATCCTCGAATCTCTTTTTCTATCTTTGGCGGCTGCATCTCCGTGATGGCTTTAATCTTTCCCGGGTTAACCTCTATTCCTTTCTGAGTGATAATAAATCCCAACAACTTCCCCGCAGTTACTCCGAAGGCGCACTTTTGGGGATTCAATCTCAGGTTGTATTGCTTAATTCTTTGAAGGAACTTTCTTAGAGCTTCAAAATGGCCTTCTCGATCCTTAGATTTCACGATCATATCATCCACATACACCTCCACTTCCTTATGAATCATATCATGTAATAAGGTGGTTGCCATTCTCTAATAGGTAGAACCGGTGTTCTTTAGGCCAAAGGGCATAACTTGATAGCATAAGGTCCCCCATTGAGTGATGAAAGAGGTTTTTTCCATATCTAAAAGGGCCATATTTATCTGATTATAACCCGAGAACCCGTCCATGAAGGATAACAGAGCATGACCGGCGGTACTATCTACCAGGATATCTATGTGTGGCAACGGAAAATCATCTTTAGGGCACTCTTTGTTCAAATCTCGGAAGTCTACGCACATTCTAACCTTCCCATCCTTCTTAGGCACCGGCACAATGTTAGCTAACCACTCGGGGTACTCTACTACTTGGAGAAATCCAACGTTCATCTGCTTCACTACTTCATCCTTGATTTTCAATGCCCACTCCGGCTTCATTCTCCTCAACTTTTGCTTAACTAGCTTAACCCCAGGGTTAGTAGGAATAAAGTGTTGTACTATGTCGGTGTCAATCCCTTGCATATCTTTGTATGACCATGCAAATACTTCTATGTTTTCTCTCAACAATCCTACCAATTTTTCTTATTCTTGTGGTGACAAAGTTGTCCCAATATTAATTATCTTAGGCGATTCATCGGATCCTAAATTAACTGATATTAATTCATCCACATTAGGTCGAGCATGTTCCATTTCCCTTCGTTGTTCAAACTCAGGGGGAACATCCTCTCTAGGATCTATATTCATGCCATATACACCCATAGAAAATAGAAGGGATAAGCTGCAAATGCAAAGAAAGAAGAAAAATGAATACTTTATTAATCATGAATAAAGAGGGATAACAAAAACTAAGCTATCATTCGCCTCTTAATAAAGGAGGGATGATTTTATTGAAAATGGAAAAACGAAAGTCCTATTCTACAATCCTATGGAAAGAAAGCATAGAAATCCTACAAGTTATCATTTGATGGGAGTGAATCTTCCGCGATTAAGTCTTCAACTCGAGGCTCATACTCAAGGCTCCAGTTGGTCAATGGACTGGTGGTATCTTTAATGAGATGGATAGGATCGGATTTGTGAACATGCTCTTCGATGCAGGCGATCTCTTTGAACATAGCCCCTATGGCGACTTCATCGATATGGTCGACCCAGTCAAATTCTATATGCTTTTCAGCTATGACGGTAGTTGGAGAGAGAGATAGTGGAGTGTTGAAGAAGATTTCAAACCCAGGAACTCTAGCTTTCTGATCTTCAAGGTAAATGGGCTCGGGGAACCCACAATAAGGGAAATCATCCCCTTCTTTGACAAAAACCCCATTCAAAGTGGGCCAGTAAGGTTTCAGAGTGAGATTAGGGACTCGTCCCTCTTCTTTGGCCAACTGTTTTTCTTTTCTTTTCTGTGCCATCTCTTTTCTGTCAACTTCGGTGCTTTGATAGCCTAATCCGAAAGGATAAATTGCTGAAGGATATTCGATAGAATTAGGCGTGCCTTGATGACGACGACCTAAGCCCATTCTTGGAAAGAAGCCCATATTTTTCATGATCTGACCTACTTGCATATTCCCATACGGACTACAGTCTAGCATCATTTTCTCTTTACATCCAGATTCAATCTCTACACATTGTATGTATTCAAAGCCTGTCAATGGTATTTCTTCAATCTCTAGCTTGATCTCACAGATAGGTACACGGGTAGGAGTGATCTCAGAATCTCCTTTCAATGTCACCATTGAGCCTTTGTAGGGGAACTTAACTTTTTGATGGAGGGAAGAAGGCACAGCCCCAATTGGATGGATCCATGGTCTACCAAGTAAAAGGTTGAAACAAGCAGGTACGTCTAGTACTTGGAAATCGACTTGGAACTCTACAGGCCCGATGGCTAAAGGTAAAGTGACCATGCCAACTACTTCTCTTCGAGTGTTATCATGTGCTCTCACAGTTTGCCCTGATGGTTTGAATTCTGACGGTTCGATGCCCAAAGAAGTGGCGGTGTTGAGAGGACATACGTTTAAGGCTGACCCATTATCTATTAACACTGTAGGAATTCGCTTGCCCATAGTATCCACTGTGACATACAAAGCTTGCAAATGATGAGGTCCTTTCTTCGGAAGGTCTGACTTGGTGAAGGATATTGACTGCCCATGCTGAACTGGACTGACCAGACTGACTAAACCCTCGGGTGAAGTATCGATGGGAATCTGAACCTGGTTGAGTAGCCTGAGTACTGTCTGCTTGTGCTTTTGAGAAGCCATTAAAAGTCCCCAGATAGTGATATTGGCTTGAGTACGCATAAGCTGTTTCAGTATCTCTTCCTCTTCCTCTTGAACTTCAGTGCGTTGGGATCTTTCTAACTCTCCCAAAGGATTGTCGGATTCCAAGTTTGAGGGCTTAAAATGACGACCTCCCCTAGTGACATGGGTAACATCTTCCTCATCACTGGCCCAGATATCTGCTATCTCCTCGGGTGTGTTCATCAAATCTTCCCACTCTATGATATCAATCTCATTCTCTGACCTATCATCTATGGTAGACTTGACAGAAGTCGAACTTGATCTGAAATATTGGGTGACCCATGGTTGCCTTAGATAGACAGTTCGGTAATGGGTTTCCCCATTCATATTAGTGATCTTGGTTGTGAAATACTTCTTAAGGATACTCTGGCTAGCTTTCTCAAAATGGATGAGGTTTGGATCTTCGAGTTCAACCTGAGCCACAGGAACACCTTCTTTAAGTGAGTCAGGGTTATCACCCTAACCAGAAGGAGCAATGGGTTCTTCAAAGGTGGGCTTCTTCATTTTGGGGTAAAGGACATAGAAGTCGAACTTTCCACTAGGTTCCCCTAACAGGCCTACTTCGGGATCTCTGACCTCATATCTTTTTCGCAACTCCCATTGGCTAGTCCCAGTCTTAGAGAAGACTTTCTTGGTTCTGGCCTTAGGTCTAATGGGTTTAATCTTTGTCATCTTAGCTTCACAAGAATCTTCAGGGCAAAGAACGTAGAAACTAAACCTCCCATTTCTTTCTATCAACAAATCCACACAAGGATCTCTAGCTTCAAACATTTCTTTGAGAGCCCACAGACTAGTACTATTTTTTGACGACTGATCCACTTTGCGAGGCTCGGGAAGTCCATTCGAACTAAAACTCAGGAATGTATCTTTCTCAAACTGTCTCCATGAACGATAAAGTCCCCTTGGGCTAGTGAAAGGTTGAGGGATTTCAATCAGACCTTGATCAATGAACCCTTGTATTATATTCCGCAATGTATCACAGGATTCCGTGTCATGGCTAGAAGTGGCATGGTATTGGCAGTAAAGCTTTTTGGATCTTGGCTTGTATGGGGTAATGAGCCCACGGGCTTGACAGTGATGAAACATTTCAGTTATGGAAGTAGGGAATGAATGGTGAGGGCGGATAGGCTCACAGTGGGCATAAGGGTCGGCATGGATAACATTAATATTTGCGGGTGGTGGGACTACATGGGTAGGAAGTGGATTTTGGGTGACATTGGGTTGAGAAGGTGGAGAAATGGTTTTGTTATTTATGAGGTCTTGGATTTCATGGCGGAGACCGAAGCAACGGTTGGTAGTATGGCCTTTGGATTGATGGAAATGACAGTATTCATTTTCATTGTAGTTCTTGGGTAATGGGTTAGGTGTAGGTCTGGGTTCCAGAGGTTGGAGCAAGCCTCGATCTTTTAATTTCTCGAAGACTTTTTCCAATGGCATATAGAGCTCGGTGAATTTTCTGGATGGTTTATTTCCTAAGGAAAAGGGTTGGGTAAATGGAGCAGGCTGAGATATGGCATTGACTTCGGTAGCCTTCCCATTGATGACAGGTCGGCGGTTTTTGTAACGTTCATCGGTTCGGAGAGCTCCATCGGCTAGAGCGTCCTCCACTTGGGTACCGACAGCAACCAAAGCTCGGAAATTTGGAAGATATTGGAAAAACATGTGCTTATGATAAACTGGGAGCAAGTTCTTCACTATCATGCGGATTTGTTCTTCTTCCTCAGGGCGGTTAGCCATTTTAGAAGTCTTGGCTCTCCAGCGGGTGAGGAGGGCCGAAAAAGTTTCCTTTGATTCCTGTTTAGTAGTCTCCAAATCCCTCTTTGTGATATCAACTTCTGTGTTATACCGGTAATGATTGCTGAACTCAGTGCATACATCCTCCCATGTCTTCATTCTAGACTCATCCAATGATAAAAACCATTTCAGAACGGATCCAGCCAGTGTCTCATGGAACATTTGGGCTAGCAGGTCATCGTCAACCCCTCATGGGTGCTTGGCTCTCACGTACAGCTTCAGATGGGTCTTAGGACAACCCATTCCATCAAACTTCTCTAACTCGGGCATTCTGAAATGAGTGGGCATACAGGCCTTAAGGAACAGAGATAACGAAGACATGTCCACCAGATCATCAGACTTCCTAATACCTTTCAAAGCTTTTTCCAGGGCTTCCACCTTACTACTCAACAATATGGGCTCAGTGGAAAAGAAAGCAGGGGTTTTGGGCTTGGACTCTTTATCCAGATCAACAGGCTGAACAATTCTGTACCAGACTTAGTGGGCTCAGCAACTATCTTTGGTCTAACGAAACATTCTTCTTCATCAACATTCTCAAACAAGGGATTAGTACGGGCTCGCACCTTATCCTCTTCTTCTTTCTGATGAACTAACTCTTGGACTACTTTTAAGAGTGCGTCGATCTTCTCATCAGTCGTCTTTCCATTAGTTCCAATGGCGGTAGGGGTATGATCTTCGTTACTAGACATCTTTGAATTAACAGGTAGACTCTTAAACAACCGACCGTTAGAATCACGACGCCAAGCCAGAATGCTGGGAAAGGGAAAAGATTTGAATCAATTAAGAACTTCCAGTGTGAAAAATGATGAATAAGGACAATCTCACATTCTCACAAAAGTATAGGCCAAAAGCCTATATATCAACCTTTACTTCTCTCACATTCTATCTTATGAAAATGGGCCTAAGGCCTAAGTACGAATCTCATTCTTACAGCTCACATCTCAATCTTGCCACAGGCTTGTATCTTCTATCCAATTGACATGGGCCTAAAGCCCAAATCATAAACTTACAGCGGATCTAAACCTTCTATCCAAAGGACATGGGCTTAAAGCCCGCATCTCACGTCTTCTCATAAGGCCTAAAGACATACATCGCTATTTGGACAGCATAACACTACCACGGGCCTAAGTCCAAGGATATGTAGGGTAATAAGCCCTCATCAAGTACCTTAACTCTTTAGAGACACTTCCCTTAAGAGTTTAGGGCATTTCATAAAGTCTAGACCTACAAATCCAGGTCCTAATGGTTCTACACACTTCACAGTCAAGGCTCAAACAAAACCGGGGGGAAAATCCGGTAGCATAACATTTACAATAGTGTGTGATAGGCGATGTAGGGTATGTGTCCTAAAGACATTTTACATGGACTAATGCAAAGGGTAGGCTGAGTGTCCCTTACTCGCTCGGTCCAATCAATATACCTAACCACATGTGACATCAGGAATGCCGCGTGGGTCCAACAGTACGTGATTGGTTCGTTTGATATACCCGAGGGTACTTGGCAAGAAGGGTGATGGCTTTCGCATACATGGAACCCGAGAGTCAAAGAAACCGGGCCCAGGGCTAGGCTCATCGTTGGCTTTAGCATACAACGTCCTAAACATGCAGAGTCAATGCGCACACAATGCAGGAATTAAAGTCACACAGTCATACAAATGCAAGTGGTTTATTTTATTAAGTAAGAAATTGAAAAGCCCAAAAATAATTAATTGGAGTTTAGCCCTAGACATCCCAGCGGAGTCGCCAATCTGTGAACCAGCCAACCTGAATATCCCGGGGGATCGGGAGGCCTCTCGTTCACTTTGGGGGTTTTCTTAAATGGATTGCGGATGATGTTTATCTGTATCGATTTATCCTTTTCTATTATCCACGTTTATCCTTCTCTATTATCCACTCAAGATTGGGTTTTTGAAAAAGGGATGAGAGTTTATAAAAAACTAGGAGTCGCCACCTTATTTTTAGGGAACAAGGAAACCACAAAAAAGAGTTTTATTTTAAATAAAACATTGACCCCATATTTTGGAAAAGCATGGTCTTTGAATCAAAGTTGGATTCGGGGGCTAGGTTACGAAGTGGGAAGGTTCCAAGGAACTCCTTGTAGGCACCCACCTCGCCCTAATTAAAGGTCTCCTAATTAAGTTTGGGTTTTATCAAAATCTTTTCAAAACAATGTTATTTATCTAATCAACCACAAAATATGAATAATAATAATATAATAATAATATATAATACAAAAGTATACACAATCCTAAGGATCTTAGGAGACTAGAGTCAACCTAAGATTGGACTTGCGCCCTATTGACTGCCTACGTACCTTACCAATTTCTTGATAAAGATCAAAGTCCACGTAGTTTGTTTACCCTAGGATTCTCCTATTGTAATGAACTATATCCTTGAAGGCATTCTACCTTATCTAAGACTCTATCTTCGAGAGTTGGTGTTTGTTCAAAATACTTTCAAAGTGGGAGTTTCATCCCAAAACAACTTCTTTAATCTTCAATTTCATTTAAGAAATTCTCTCGAAATAGACTCCTAAACAAGCTAAAATTCCTCTTTAGATGTAGTTTTTACAACAAAGGGGAGTCCTAAGTGAAGCCAAGTGGCTTCCTTAACCTAAGAGTCCCTAACTACACCTTAAGTTCATCTAAGCAATCCTAAATATCAACATAGTGCATGCTGGAATTTCTGGAAAATAAATAAAAAAATGCAACCAAGAATATAATCAATGCATGAAAATGTCCTAAATGCAATCTAAGTTGGCTATGGGAACCTAGGCATGTTTCTATGTTAATTTTGATCCTAAAATTGGGTTTTAATCCACTTTAAAGCTACTTTTAAACCTTGGACAGATTTAAATGTAATAAAAAAGTGTACTTAAAACTCTTAAAATAAATAAATAAAAGAAGTGTAAATGGCCTAGTATGCAATCTAGTATGATATATCAAAATAATCATGCATCATGCTTGAAAACAATTAATTCTATCACAAGGGAAGGGACTTACCTTTGCTCGCTCCCTCGATCATAATTCATATAGCACTCCAATCAAGACACAATTAAAATAATGATATAAACAAACCTAATCACCAACTATTAATATGCAATCTTTAATTTTTATTCTAACATGGTAACAATATGCAAAGTGACTCAAAGAGATGGACTAATATGCTTTCTTAACTAGAAAATAATATGTATAATCCTAACTTCCTAGCATATATTCTAGACATGAAATAAATCTCAAATATCTAATCCTAACATGGCATGATCAAAGAAGAGTGGAAGAAAAGAAGGAGAAATATGCATACATACTATAAACTAATTCCTATCATGCATTAAGAAAAAGAAATAACTAATCCCTATTAATCTATCATGCATACTAACAATAAACTAAATCCTATGCATACTAAAGAAATAAAAACCTATTCTAGTATAATCATAAAAGAAAAAGATGAAGAAGAAGAAGAAGAAAATAAAAAAAAAAAATCAAAACTTTGAACAAAACTCTACTAACCTCTTTACTTCCTTCCCTCTTGCTTCAAGTCTTCTCATCAAGCTCCAATGACTCCAAGGACCTCAAGGACTTTAAAAATTAAGCTAGAGTGCTATGGGGGAAGCTTGTACAATTGCTCAAGCCTCTACTCTGCAAGCTAGCTCTCTAAAGCTTTTTCTGTGTGTTAAAACTGATTTCAGGGCCCTCTATTTATAGGGAGGCCTGAGTTTGATTAATGGCTGAGTTTAAATCTCTTAGGAATGATCCAAGGGCTCCAAACCAATCTTCCAAGGTGTTTAAACTCATCCCAAAGTCCCCATGGCCGAACTAGACACATGGCAAGGCTTGGAAGAGTCCTGGCAGGAAAAAAACTCTGAAATTAGCAATTATTGGCTAAAAGGATCGACGACCATCCACTCTAGGACGGTTGCCCGTCCCTTGGTGGACGGTCATCCATCCCCCATGCCATTTTTTTCCTATGTGGGCCTATTTCAGCCCATTTTGACCCGGTTTCGGCTTTTTTGACTCTTCGGGCCCGTTTTAAGTTTAAATTTGACGATTCAAGCGCCGAAATGATCGTGATTCGATTCTCCATGTTTTAAGAAGTGTTTGAAGTGAAAATGCATTGACCAAGGTGATTGCATCACAATCATGCTTCGTTTTACAACATTCGGAGGCTAATTTCGATGGTTTTACACCGTAAGTACTTTGATTTAGTTAGTTTTAGTGTTAATGTGTGTTCTGTGCTTTTTGTAGGAAAACCTGCCAAATATTCCATTTTGGAGCTCTTGGAGATCAAGTGAGAGAGCTATGCATGCTAGGAGCTTGGTTCAAGGTGGATTGCATGATATAAGGATGGTTTGAGATGGATTTAATGTGCCAAAGCTGATAGAAAAGTGTTAGAAGCCATTTGGAGACTTTTAGAGTTGTGCAGTTTTTTCCCGACGAAAACTTCCAACTTCAAATGGTCATATCTCCCTCATCCGGACTCCGATTTCGATGTACGACCTATCGTTAGAAAGCTTGGGAAGTCTAGTTTCTGAATTGGGGAGGCTCATGATGAGTTTCAAAGTTCCCTATCAATAGGGTAGCCAAACCCTATCGATAGGCCTATCGATAGGTTCCTTCTCGGGTCGAAATTTTGCAGCTGAAAGCTACCCTATCGATAAGGTGTCAATCCTATCGATAGGGGTCTCAAGCCTATAGATAAGAGCCTCCTCGGGAAGCGTGTTTTCGACTTTTTAAGCTATTTTCAGCCTATTTTTGGTAGTTTTATCAGAGGGGGAGTCTTGGTACACTATAAATACACCCTCTAAGCCTGTTTAGAGAGGACCGATGATCTTTTGGAGGCTTGACCTAAGCTCTCTCTCTTCTCTCTTCTCACTTGGGATTCTTGGTTGCATATGGAAGGAATGAAGAATCGTGACAGCTCTCATCCGGCCATAGACAACTAAGCTTCTCTCTTGGGTTTAAGATGAAGCTTCTCTCTATTCTCTTGTATTTGTAAGTTTGGATTTGGGTTTTTTGTATAGTTTATGGTGATTGTACAACAATGAGAATGTTGCTTCTATGCAACTTAGTTTTAATCGATTTTATTCATTAACATATTTGTTTTCTGTGATTTTAATTATGTTTGTTGTGCAATGGTGCTTATCTAATGTGTATATGTGAAGTAAGATGGTTCATACCTTACTTGGATGGATTGTGCATTCTCGTTTGACAGTCCATACCTTAAAAAGGATGAACCATGCTTGATTCATATATGCATAATCATTACTGAATGGTTTATTCTTGTAGTTTAAATCATCACTACCATGAATATGCATGAACCCTAATCAAACTTATGAATGTGATTGATTCGAGTTAAGTGGATTCGAAAACCCAAGGATTTTTATCATTTATTTTATATTCTTTAGTTTAAACAAACAACCACTCTCAAATCAAAGATTTTTCGCTTAACTAAAATCGAATTCACTTTAGTTTCTCATAACTCAGCCTTTAGTCCCTGTGGATCGACACCCGTGCATAAATCACTTTTCCAACGAATTGAGGTTACTAGCACGAGTTCTTTTATAAATTTTAAATCTTTATTGTAAGCAAGTAATAACCTCCCTTGTTTGGACCGATCACAAGGTCAAAGGTTAGGGAAAAGTCGACCGATTAGCTATTTAGGGCCTGCCGGGCCCAAATTAGGGTTTTGAAATTTGCTAACCGATTGTTTTCTAAATTATTTCTTCTTCTTGAAACAAGTTTTAAAATGTTTTAGGAAAGTGTTTTGAAGCCTTTAAAGGCTTTGGTTTGATAAAAAATATCGAATCCAGGTCGCTTCCGGTCGAAACCCTAATCTGGGCTTAAAATGGCCTTTTGAGCCTTAAGAGCCAATCATGAGCCAGAAGGCTCCACAGACCTTGCCACTGATTAATTTAGCTACCAAACACATTTTAAATATCTATGCCAAGGCCTCGAGACCATTCGAGACAAGATTGACAGTCATTCAGGGCTTTTGTGATTTAAAGGACAGTACTGCCCTCCGGTCACAAAAGACCTCATTTCCTATCAAGCCTGGAGGCAGCCGTCCATCAATGAATATGAATCTTATATGGATTTGTTACCTACAATATGCTCATGCTTGAATATTATTGGTATCCTTTTATTTATGCATATTGATAGGGGGAGCTACAAATCCTCAGTTGATATATTCACTCTCATATGCAATATTTTACTCAATGATTGTCATCGACAAAAAGGGGGAGATTGTTAGCCTTATGGCTTCCACCCTTGTTGGTTGATTTTGCTGATAACAATCATTGTCTTGTGATTCTATTTGATTATCATCTTGTGTT
>JAESVK010067614.1:0-11126 GCA_017140935.1 Hamamelis virginiana
AACAGCTTTGGTAACAACATCCTTCAAAAGACCAAGAAATTTTCCTGTCCTCAATTCTAATCTTAACCATCTCATAGACAGAGTCCCCTTACAAGCAATTAATCCCGAAAAACATGCAGAATGGCAATGTAGATGACATATGAGCCTACTTGAAACATGAGCTCTCAGGAGTCTAACTTAGAATTTGCTACATTTGTGAAGGTCCAGCACTATTTACTAGGTTACTACTATATATTGTATACATGCAAGACGTGTATACTACAAAGCTAGTGGTGAAGGGTGATTTCCTCAGCAACAAAATCAATGGAAAAATGAATACAGAAACCTATGGGGTATAATTGTATTGAATTACCTAATATATGAGAGACCAAAGAGAACAAATACTACATAGCAAAGAAAAGAAACTAAAATAGAAACTAGTGTTGTGCTTGTTGCACTCCTGTACATAAAAGCTATAGTTTCTTCTAGTACGTGGGACTTGATTACTAAGAGCATCTCCAATGCAAATGCCAAATTGGAGGTGTCAAAACCAAATTCAAAATATAGCACTAAAGTGCTCCAATGCACAAATGCCGAATTTTGGTACTTCCCATCTATTTGATATATTTACTCTCATATTCCAACTAACTTCCAATTACTTTTTAAAAGTTATTTACAAAAACATATTAAAACTTATTTTAATCCTCGTAATGAAAAAAAATCATATTTTAAAATAATTAATTATTTTTTATCTTAATTTAATAATTTAATATTTGAAAATTTTATTTTCGCATAAAATTAGCTAAAATACTACTATTCTAATTATAATTTATCATTGATTAATTTTAATTGAAGGAATTTAATTACACACTAAATTTAAATTAGTGTCACTTGCAGTTAAAATTTTTATTTTAATCTTGTAGAGCCACTTGCACTAAAATTTTTCAAAAACTAACCGTTGGATTAAATACTCCTAAAATGTATGTCATGTCTGCCAAAAATCACAGTAATCCAACGGTTAGTTTTTGAAAAATGTAACTTTGAAAAACTATGACTTTTTTGTTCTTACAAATGTTATCATTTTTTAGTAGTCAGTTTTCTCATAAGCCAACCGTTGGATCTCTGTGATTTTTTGCAGTCATGACATACATTATAGAAGTACCTAATCCAACGGTCAATTTTCCAAAATTTGCACTGCAAGTAGCTCTACAAGAGAATACGTGGTACATCTTGCATCAGGTGCACTTGACCATAACACCTAATGTTAAAAATTAATTATTTTTATTTAATTTCAATTTTTTCTCTCTCAGAATTTATAAATATATTTTTAAAAAAATTGAAAAAAAAATGTCAAATCCACCTCACCCGAAATATCTCTGCTTTCTTTCCCATCCCACTCAGTTTTCTCATATCAAATCTTATCTCTTTCTACTCTCTCAAATCTCACCTCACACGAATCCCATCTCCTGCAACCCTCCCTCTCACAATTCTTTTACTCCATCTCTTCTATGAGAATCTCTTGCAACCCTCTGCACTCCATCTCCCTCTCAAATGAGGATCGAAATTTTGTTCAGGGTTTGGGATGGAGGGATTTGATCGGACGATATTGAAGAGGATGAGTGGTATGGATCACTTGGACTGCTGCAAATGCGAGGCCATATTGCTTCTGTTTGTTTCTTGGAAAAGTTATTTCTCGGATTCGCGTAAACCCGTGAGTACAAATTCATTGTTTGGATTGATTTGTTGTGTGAATGATTTTGTTTCCATTAAATGATAATTATTCACGTTGTTGTGTGGATTAAAATGTTATCATTTGTGTGATTTTTTTTTTCTTGAATTTTCTTGGCTGCCAAACACATTTTCTTTGGGGGTTATTTGTCATTTTGGAAGTTGGGGTAGTTGGAGTGGTGGGAAATCTAATGTGGCACAAATAGCAGCGGTCATTCTAAAACCCAAATTTGCCAGCCCAAAGCCAAATTTGGCATGAGCAATGGCAGCTGCATTGGAGCAACTGTTTTGGGTGCAAAGTGCCAAATTTGGCTTTGACAGCTCATTCGGCACCTCCATTGGAGATGCTCTAACAGCAAAATGCATAGCTTCCTTATGTTTGAAAACAACCTTTCTGTAAAATGATTAGCATTTGACTGGGCTCTTATCTCACAATGAACTGGAATTAGTTTCCAGCCATAGGGCAAACCAGAGTAACCAGGCTTGGTAGGAGCAGAATTATGAGATGATATGAAACTCCATGTCATCAAAAAGCTTGTTCTGCACATACCCTGCCATCATCGAATTCCACACGACATCACTTCTTTCGGGCATACCCTCAAAAACCAGGCTCGCATCCTTAATTAAACTACACTTTGGCCCCGTTTGGATCGGGGGAATCGAAGCCTGGAATGGGAATGCTAGGTGGCAGATTCCATACAGCATGTTTGGATGCCTTTTATAAAACGGAATGGAATCAGATAATGGGAATGCGCAGGAATCAATTCCGCTTGATAGCCGGAATCTCATTGCCGTGTGAAGGGGTGGTATTGTGATTACCGTGCGTGGGCTGGAATGAAAAATGTCACGGCTATCCTTCTAAACCCGAATGCACACAAAACACCACCGTCCTCTCCGACCCAATTGGAAGCATCTCCGTCCTCTCCGACCCAACTGGAAGCATCTCCGGCACCACAGAATCCATAACCACCACCGTCCTCTCCGACCCAACTGGAAGCATCAGAATCCATAACCACCACCATTGAAAAATGTGGTGGTTATGGAACATTGTCCGACCCAAATGAAAAAATGTCACACCACAGAATCCATAACCACCTCCGTCCTCTCTGACCCAACTGGAAGCATCTCCGGCACCGCCGTTACTTCGCCTGGGACCGGCAATGACACAATACATCACCATTTTCGACGGCGCAAGAGACCGGCAACGACGTAGTAACATCATCATTTTCGACGGCGCAAGGGACTCGCCTTGTCGGTGATGCAACAACGATGGAGTGTTTGGGAAGTTTTTGGGGACGGCCGAGGTAGAGGAGGTTGGAGGGGGAAGCTCCGGCGTCGATGAGATCAGCATTGGAATCGCCCATTTGAAGATCGCAGATGCAGATTTATGAGGTTTGGGTTTTCGTCTTCTGTAATTTTTTTAGAGAGAGAGAGAAAGGAAAGTGTCCTTCTAGAGTTTTAGGGATTTATTGCGAATTTGTTTGAATTTGTTTTTGTGATCATTACACTGTTTGGTTGCCGAGAAAGTGGAAGAAAAGGGGTAAAAATTTTGTTGGTTAGTCACAAATTTGGTGAAGGGAATGCTGGGATTGATTGGAGAACAAGGGTAAAATTGAAAAATTACAGACAATCTACCCTCTTTCATTTCCTTGCCAAACACATAAAATGGAATGGAAAGTCATTCCAACTCATGATTCCAGCGAGTATCCAAACGCTTGAAGTGGAATGCAATTTGATTCCATTCCAGACTCTCATGGGAATGGAATCCGATTTCATTCCACCCTCTTTGATTCCGCTGATCCAAACAGGGCCTTCGTGTAAGCATCAAGCAATGAAGTTCCCACAAATACATTCGATCCATTGCAGTCTTGAGAACAAACGCATTTACGCATGCAACTCTTTGCACTCAAACACAGCATATATTGCACCGCAAGCACAAAGAATACCTGAAATGGTGAATTCACAACATGGGGTTCCTTCTCTTTGCATATGCATGAAAAGGATAAGAAGTTCTTCACATGAACCAATCATGGTATTCCATGAAACTAAGCTTTGTTCAGGCATTTCATCAAACACTTGACAAGCACAGTCAACAAGACCATATCTAGCGCATATTAATCAGCAAGTTTGGGGTCAAAGTGTCTGTTTTTAACCCAACATGCATAATCTGTCCATGGCAAGCCTTGCCTTTCATGGGTGTGCTTTTTCTTGCACATCTTTGGAAGTAGTTGGAACACATACAATATGCAAATTCAATACCTGGGTAGCACTACTACCCACTAAAACAAGATCTATTGAGGTTGGTCTCTCAGGTTTAGCATTGGTTAGGGTTGATAAGTATCTTAAATGGAGACCAAAACTATTGCAGAGAAGCCTTACTATTATATATCTTTTATCTTTGTACCTATGTTACGACAGAAAAGATTCGATTGAAACAGAAACTTTAGAGAGAGAAAAACAGGAGCATACCTGATTAAATTTGATTGTTCTCTCAATTTGTGCTTTTAGAAATCGCAATTGCTTCCATTCATCAAACACATCACCCGCATCATTTAACACAATCTTTAAGCATTTCTATCCAAACTCTCATGGATTCGTCCTTCACTTGCTTCTTCCTCTCTGCATCATTGAGCAATGCTTGGATAGTTATCAGCTTTTGTGGAAAGATTTGATACGATGCAGATGATGTGTTCGACGAATGGAAACAATTTTATTTGTGATTCGAAGTGGAAGGAAACAATTGCTTCAGTTTGGAAGGAGCTGGGGGACGATGATGACGGCGGCTTTTTAGGGTTTCGCATTTTCACTAGTCTGCACTGGAATTTATAGGATGGGATCTGACCAACATCTGGAACGACGTCGTTTCGAAAACTGGAATTGTTTATTTTTTAATAATTAATATGACTTAATTTTACATATTAAATTGGACAATTATTAATTAAATAAGGACATTTTAACAAAATGTTGCCAAGGTTTTCCAAAACTTCCAAAATAAATCTCATTTTTCAATAATTACTAAACTATTTTTTTAAAATAAAAATGCCCTTTGAAGTGAATAATCACCATTTTGAAGCACAATCCCAAATTTTGTCAGTAATCACCAATTTCCAAAAAGGCATGCAATTCACAATATTATGTATCTTTTACCCTTTATTTAATGTTAATTGAACAATTTAAGGGATGATTTGATGTAAATAAAGTGACTTGTACAAATGTTTGTACTGATTAGTGATTATTAACAAAATTGACGATTGGTGATTGTTTATTTTTTTTTTTTTGTGATTATATAATGAATTGGTGATTGAAAATTCTATGTATTTTTTGTGATTACATAAAAAACTGATGATTGATGACTATGTAATATTTTGGTAATTATGTGAAAAATTAAAAAGTTAAATTTAAATATTTTAACCATTAAAAAGGCAAAAATGTCCAATATATTTTTCGTACGGAGGTTTAGTTTAGTAATTCTTTTCAACTGAGGTTTATTTTGAAAATAAATTGAAACATTGAGAATATTTTAGTAATTTGTCCATTATTTAATAATTTATTTGACTTAAAAATATATTAAAATAAATATATAACCAAAAAAAAAATTAAAGGAATGAAAAAAAAAAAAAAAAAAAGGAACTATAATACCAATTTTGGAGATTAGGATGCCAAGGAGATACCCAAACTGAAATATTTAAGAAGACATAAGATATCTAATTTCTTTTATAAAAAAAATCACCCGAGAGAATTTCTTGTTCTCCATTCAAATTCTAATCATTTCTTGAACTCAACCTTTCTATCTTCTTTCAAGAATTTAACACCCCAAAACGCAAATTGGTAATGTAGAAGTCATAGAAGACAGTAAGTTAACTACATGCCAGCAAGTCCTCCTAAAGAAGCAGAATTTGTCAGTATGTGAAGACAGTAGTTAGGCTTAATGCTCCGTTTGGTAGGAAGAATGAAAAAACGGAAGGAAAGAAAGTAGGAGAGATGGACTTTCCTTATTCAAAGAAATGAAATGCTTATTCCTTTATGTGTGTTTGGTATGATGGATGGAAGAGTGAAATCCTTCATTCTATGTGTTTGATATGTAAGAAGATGGAAAAGGATTAAAGGCATGAAGTCACTATTTTACCCATATATGAAAAAATAAAGGTATGTTTTGAATTTTTTTTAATAAATGGCAATTTCGTCTTTTCACCAAAAAAGTCCATCACCCCTCAATTCTTGGGCGGATGGCAAAAGCCTCCCTTTTCCCCTCTCTTCCTCCCATTCTTCCCTCCCTTCTCCCATTCCTCCCATAGCAAACTCCATTCCTTCCACTTTTCCCTCTTTCCCCTTCCATCCGCTCATTCTTCCTTCAAAACAAACAGACCATAAGTGGATAATAGAAAGTTAAAAACCCACTTTTAGTGGTAGAACCCTCAAAAAACTTTTCCAAATGAGGTGTTTGCACTGTTGCCAATAAATTACTCAACAGAACAGCTTAATTACCAAATAAACAAAAATACTAACAGAACCAATAACTAAGCCAGTCTTTATTGCTGAAACAAGACATTCCATAGAAGCAGTTGATGATATAAAAATGCTTAACATGCCTTTGAAACCAAATACATATAACCCTTTTTACTTTGGGGAAGAGGAAAAAAAAAAACAGAACAAACTGTCCCTTTTAAAATGTAAGCCTAGGAACCTGCAACTTGTTTCAAATGACAAAAAATACACACAGGAGATCGATGACATAAATTACTCTTGGCCAGTTGCCCAATCTTTTGTAATGCAGTGCTGGGCTTGCCTTGTTGCATCCAATTGAATTGACGACTAAGCTTCGTCCCTCTTCATAACTCGCTTCGCTCAATCGGCTTGCATGAACATTACACTTCTCTAGATGGAACACGGCATCCACTATGCACTGCAAAATTTTAAGGCCAAAAGAGAATGAAACAGATAGCATGAGGTAATTTTGGGCAGAGAAAAAAAAACAAAACCCACAAGCAAAGCTTTGCAAATAAGATTAGATTAAATAGTTTATCAACTAAAGATAAAATTGAATTGAAAAATTAATTTTGGACATTGGAGATATAGTAATGTGGCAATCTGAATAGAAATCAAACAATTGCATGAGAGAGAGCAAGTACAAGGTATATTGCGTGTAGTTTGAGCTGGAATTAAAAAGCTGAAACACATACCCCTTAGTTCCATCATGTGGTAAACCAAGATATAGCAACAACATAAACAAACAGTGGTAGAATTGAAGAAGAAGAAAAAGAAGTTACCTTTATGTCTTGAAGAAATTTGATGGTGGAAGCTCAGCTGCGAAGAAGTCAATCTTCAATTTCCATGTCTGAATAGAAGAAATATGACCATGAGGATGACGTCGTAGGTGGTGGAGTCAGAGGTGGTGGAGTTCCAAGATGTCGAGGTGGTGAGAGTGGAGGTGATGAAAGCGGCGATGGTTGGAATGACCATGATGATGACGTCGGAGATGGTGGAGGCATAGATGAAGGAGGCGGAGGTAGTGAGTATGTCCATGATGATGACATTGTAGGTGGTGGAGGCGGAGGTGGTGGAGTTCCAAGATGTCGAGGTGGTGATGAAAGCGGCGGTGGTTGGAACAGGCGTGTGATTTTCAATTCCTCTAGTTGCATGGTCATAAGGTATTGTGGCACTTCCTTCAGTTTTGGGCAATCCTCAATTGTCAAGGAACGTAGGCACGGCATTAGCATACTTTCTTCTTCTTTTCTTCTCCTTACCATCACCATATCCCACTCTTCCCAATTGTTCATGCCACGAAAAACAAGTTCCTTCAACTTTGGGAATGCAATCAATACTAATGCTTCAATTCTGTCATCTTCGCCTACTCTGCCCTCATTATCATCAATCTCTAATCCCAAAAATTCAATACCAACTTTTTTCAAAGTATCATTACCTGAAATTTCGAGCGATTCAAGTAATGGAAGTTTCCCCAAAGGAGGCAAATCCACAAAGTTGGTGCAATCAGAGAGTTCTAGCTTCTTCAATTTGATTAACGACATCATCCACTTAGGCAATCGAGTGCCTCTATAGGACCATATGGTTAAAATTTCCAAATTTGGATGAGGTTGTAAGGCTTCAATTATATCATCCATATTCCCTATCCCTGCTTCTTGTGAAGAGAAAATTAGTTTCAAACCAAGGAGTTGTTTCTTCCTCTTCAATTCTGCTTTCTTAGCCTCATGTACATCTGCCACATTTCCCAGCCCTTCCATTTCAATATGTCCTTCAAGGTTGTTCAAGTTTTCAAAATCTCCCAGCTTGCATGCTTCTCTCTCATAGTTGCCACTTATAATGAACCTGGTTAACGTCTGAAGAGAGCTTAATCTCCCAATTCCTTTGGACAAGAATCTTAATTGTGCAGTCCAAGAAAGCTTAAGATGTCTCAAGTTTATCAATTTTCCCATCCCTCTTGGCAGTTTCTTGAGATACCTACATACAGAGAGGTCCAAAGTTTGCAAATTACATAAATCACACATTGTTTCTGGCAACCTTTCAAACCCATTACGAGATAAGTTGAGATATCTCAAATGCATCAATTTCCCCACCTCCCTTGGAAGTTTTTCAATTGAATTCTCGCTCAAATCTAATGCCCTAAGACATTTCAAGTGGTGGAACGAATGAGGTAGGGCATCAGCAATTCCTGTAGTAATTTTAGGCATAACAAAGAGGGTGTGCAATTTTTCTGTATTGAAAAATGAGACAGGAAATGGGGCCTCTGCTGCAAGTATTACAGTTGAATGACGACTAATTCCGTGGGATGAATCCGTTCTTGGCCCTTTTCCACCATCAACCTTCATGATAAAGCATTCGTTCTTTGTAAGATATTGGGCAAAGTCATGCACTATGTCGTGCATCTTGCAACTTCTAATGCTACCATCATACGCATCTTTTACAAAATCTTGGAAGAAAGACCGCATAACTAAGTTTTCAAAGTATTCATGACCTACTATTTCCATTTCTATATTGTGTCTTGAACTAAGATAGCCTTGTGCCATCCAAAGTTGAATCAATTTGTCTACCTCTATTGTGTAATCTTTTGGAAAGAGTGCACAATATGAGAAACACTGCTTCAATGAAGATGGCAAATCATAATAGCTTAAGAGTAAAGGAGGGAAAAGACCTTTTTCAACCTCTTCTAGTTCCCATATTTCACTGTTCAGAACATTCCGCCAATCTTGTTCTGTTTTCTTGAAGCGCATGAGACTCGCGAGAGTCTTTGCTGCAAGGGGCAAGCCCTTGCACTTGTCTGCTATTCCCCTACCAATCACTTCCAATTTTGCATAGTCGTCCCTACTTCTTCCAAAGAATGCTATATGGCTGAACATTGACCAGCATACCTCCTTCGACAATTCTTCCAAGGGGTGCATGTAGGTAGAACCCATCATCTTCGCAACTCTCTCATTCCGTGTGGTCACCAAAATTCTACTTCCTTGAGCACCACTCCTGAGACAATGATCAAACGGTTCCCACTTTCTAAAGTCTTCTGTCCAAACATCATCCAGCACAAGAATGAACTTCTTTCCTGCAATAGATTTATGAATGTGTTGGGGTAGATTTTCCCAGTCAAGAGAGCTAGGATCATTCCCATCCCCTAGTTCTTTAGCTATTGCTTTGGCAATCCTTAATTCATCAAAAGGATCGGATACACACACCCAAATTCTCTTATCAAAATGAGCCTTCACCTCATCATCATTGTAAGCCAGCTGGGCAAGAGTTGTCTTACCGATTCCTCCCATGCCAACTATAGAGATTGTACACGGGCCCCTCCCTCCTTCCCCATTCTCGCACAACAACTTGTTTATTATAGTTCTCCTATCTTGATTACGACCGTATACCTCTAATACATCAACAAAAGAGGTAGTTTTTTGTCGTTCAAGTTCTTCAATGTTTACAATTGATCTGAAATTGTACTTATCTTTTTCAGAGGCAATCCCATCAAGTCTTTCATTTAATTTCTTTATTTCAAGAGCAATATCATGACGTAGAACGACTCTATTGAAACAAAAACAAGAGGTACAGCAGAATACCTTCTTGGGAATGGGAACATTTTCAACTCCCTCAATTTGCAACTTGAGAATTGCAGTGCTCCACTCATCCAACACATCGTCCATGTCATATGATATGTCTTTGAGCTTTCCTAACCAAACTTTGACAGCATGCTCCTTGACTTGCCTCTTCTCTGCATCAACTAGCACTGCTTGGATGCTCTGCAGACTGTCGGTGAGCTTTTGAACTTCTGTCTTTGCACCCACGATCAATTGCGCCTCTTGTTTCATCTCTTGATACAGGATTGAAGCCAATTGCTCCAACACTTTTAGAACAAGTGCATCTGCCATTCTTGGAGATGGTAATTGATTGACTGGATTGAGAAACTAATAGATCGAGTAGATTGTAACTGATTGACAAAAGAAGGTGCAGTTTTGCTTTGCTTATGGAATTCTATTTTCAAGTTTTATAATAATAATGCACTGGAAAAGCCAAGGAAACACGTCTTCTTTTCTGTCAATATTAAACTATGCACTGTGTAGGCTTATAGCAGATGCAAATTAATCGAGACATTGAATTGAGAAGTCTAGTTATGACTCATAACACAGAGTTAGGTTTATCATACGCGGTTTCGCATTTGCTTTGAAAATAGTTGCTGATATTATATAAAATAAATAAATAGTTGATGACTAATTCCATTGAAAATTTAATATTTGAGGGGGATGATGGTTAGTTGTAGGCTTATAGCAGATGCAAGAATGTCAACGATGAACTGTAATCCCTGATTAAATAATTCTGCCAGATCGATCAACCAGGCTGGTAAGGTTATTCAAATGCAACCCAAAAAAATTCAAACCCACATTTTTAAAAGACTGGTGATCTGTTTGACATCAGTGGCCTAGTTTACAGTATGAAAAAGTCTGTAGAAGATACCAAAAGAACTCGTCATTTTTTGTTTTAATCCAATCCAGTTTTGACACGTTGGTCCAATGATTGCTCACTTTTCAATTAATTTGTTCGCTTACCACCTCAATTTGAATCTTAGAAATTAAAATAATATTCATTTAAATGTTGTTTGGCAAATTTTATCCAGCGCGACAAGCATATACATCCCCCCATACCTAATAGGCCAATATTAGGTATGCATGTTTAGATAGAATGGAATGCATGTTTCAGCCACATAATATTCAAAGAGTCTAGATAGAATGGAATGCATGTTTCAGCCACATAATCTTTCTACAAGAAAAAGGAAGCGTAGCGCATTTTGCAACCATTGAATTGGGTCCCATAGATGAGAAAATTTTCATTGCAATTTGCAAACAAGAAGGTCATTTACTAGAAAGGAGGGATTTTCCCACATGGGATGTGAGGGAGAATAACGGCATCTGTGAATTATTGTTGGGATA